>CALNHX010006395.1:0-31809 GCA_940337035.1 Agriotes lineatus
CATCCAAGGCGTAAGGCGAGATTTGGGTAGACCTTCGTTCCGGCTAGGAAGATTCACAGGCCCCAGTAGCAGCCCTCCAGGTTCGACGTGGCTTGGTTAGCTATGTGAAATTGTAAACTTTATTCTAGCACCGACGTGGACCGAGGTTTACTTCGTACATTGTCAAATTGTATGCATTTACAGTGGCTTCACCTGCTCACGTTGTATAATTGATGAACAAAAACAGTGCTGAAACAGATTTGAGTACTACATTTAAACAACCATTATATTAGTGGGTTTGCTGATTGATTAACCATGTAATTTTGCACACTTTCCAAAGTTTAGAGAGTTTTGAACGTCTCAGTAGAGTTACTTGCTGGGTTAGTAACCCAGCAATATTTATTTAATACCGTTTTACAGCAAACATGCGGGTACCTGAATAATAACCCTCGGTTACACACAATTTATTATTCCGCAATACGCGTCGGTGTCCCACCTTGCGGTACTACATTGGCCTAATCATAAGAGCTCGAAACAATTTACAAAAACCTACTATTTACAAATCTCGGATAAACGGCGGAAGCGCTTGTATCTAGCTTAGCCTAACTTATATTAGATTCTGGCCGAAACGTAAACAACTCTCAAATTTAGATCCTACCTCTGCTCCATTTCCATATCATCCATATACACCGCTCTCCATCCCTGTTTTCTGTTCTTATTGTGTCTCGCGTCCTCTCTCGATTACAATAGATGGCTGTATTGTAATGCTGTACACAGGGGTCTAAAAATCATTTTTAAAATCGGATTAAGGGATTACAATAGTTAAAAATAATCAGGATCAATTTAAATATAAAATGGGAATGTGAATAATTATTATGCAATTAGAAAAGAAAATAGAATTTATAATTACATGGAATATGGTTATTTGAGAAACAGATGGATTCAAATATAATGTAATATTTAAAAATATAGGTTTGAAAGGAATGACAAATACTTAATAGAAAAAAAATATTATATATAGTAGGTAGGGCTGTCTTTTTAATTATTGAGATTAAAAATTTGAAAAAATGTAGCAGTAAATAATGTTGGTGTAATTAAAAGTATAAAATAAACCCTATTTTTAAAAGTAGTGTTTGGATATTAAAAAGAGTTAAGTGTAAAACTAAATTGGCGTGGTAAAATGGAAGTGAAATTTAATCTAAGTAAAAGAGAAATAAAACTAAGGGAGTTTACAAGTATGTGGTGAAAAACTAATTGAAAAGCAGACCTAATCTACAAATAAAAAGTACTAAGTGAAGTTTATTGGAGAATTACATTTGACATTGTATAATAATTCAATTGGATTACGTTGAGCTGTTGGTGCTAAAGGAGAGTTCTAAGGGAGGACCATCAATAGAGGAAGCACGTTTCAGGAAATTGGCGGATACGGTGTTGGAGTTAGGTGGCTAAAGCTAGCTTCTGTTTGGTTCCATGCTGTGGAAGAGTTGGTATCCCTAATTCTGGACAGTTTGGACATCTTGTGTGTCATTGGAGCCTTTCGTTGTGTTTGGGGACTGAAGAGGTTGGAGTCGTAGACAGAGTAGAGCAGCTTGGTTGACACCCAGGACATTGTTAAGTACAAGAGAAAGATGGGGGATATTAAGTAGTAAGGTAAGCACTGAAATAAGAAAATAAAGACTAAAAAGGTGAATTTGTTATTAAGTAATTACTTACTGGTTGATATTGTTGTGTGAAAATAAAACGATATGGTATTTGTCATTTAATTTTCAAATTTGTTTGACATATCATTTGACAGAAGTTATTTTTGACTTATATAAATTAAAAATCAGAACATCAGATTTTAGAATAAGCAATCTCGTTAAAAGGAATCTACCCCTGATTTTCAGGAGCTAGCACAAATAATAACTATTGATATTCAAATCATAAATAGGGAAATTTAAATTGATAAGAATATAATTCATAAACAGAATAATATCACTATACGTGACGGTATAGCAGTATTTTGGGAATGTGTCGAAGTTAATTACTTATATTAGGTTATTGCTGCACTTATCAGAGGTTTACTCAGCGGTAATTAAATTGCTCTCCTGCATTTGTTAATACATAGCTCATAGCTTTTCGATGGTAAGTGAACTTCGATCCTTCTCCCTAGCTAGTCGGTGGCATCTTTCCTTTCATTACAGGCAAAAATTAATGTAATACAACTTACTTTTGATGAAAGATAATTCTAACATTTCTAACATCGCAAACCGTTGGGGGGACCTTAGAGTGAACAATGCAAGAGGTTGTACTATTGATGGCTGTGTTGGGGTGGAGTAACCTTAATTCAAGGACAAGTAGAGCGAATGATTCCTAAACCGTTCAAAATACATTACCGTTACCTGTAAAATGATATCTTAACTATATAAATAACTTTTAGCTATTGTTAATAATAAAATGACACATTGTGCACAATAAACTATAGCTGAAAATTTTATTAGTTTTCAGACTGTAGTGGAAATTAACAACAACCCAGAATTAGAATGTGAACCAATCAGGCATTTGAAATGCGATTTCTTTAAAATCTAAACGAATCCCTGGCTTTTACCTATTACGAGATATTCGTGAATGATGGGCCTGACGGGCACCCTGTGTACACTGTTATTACTTACATATTATTGCAGTCTTAGAAATTGTTTGGGCAACTTGATAACAAATTTATAGAAAACTAATAACTGAAAACACTATTAATACGGTTTATACAATGTACTATGCAAGACAAAAAAAAACTGGGACAACTCTTGATAGGTTTTAAACAATTACATTTACTATAACAATTTTTATTCATAGTAATGTCTAAACAAGTTAGCAATTAAGTTAGAATAACCCAGTAACTATACATAATACGGCAGTCACATTCACAACACACCATATTAACTGTCCCAGTTTTTATTGTCGTGCATAGTACATGTCGCTGGGTTTTTTCACTGTTTTTGTTCTACATTAAAGATTGTTAGCAACTGATAATTCTTTTAAGGGCATCACAACCTTGATTTAATGTATCGAGAGTTTATTTATGCAATTTTCAAAATTTTACTTTCAATGATACGGTACGGTATCATTTCATTTATATAGAAATAAGATACGCCTCATGCTGTAAAGAATATAAGGTCAAACGTTCCAGAATCGATGCATTATGCGCGGAGCCTCAAATTCAACCAATAAGAAATGCTGCTTTAAAGGGCGCGAATTTTAAATGGAGATGCGTAAAGGAGAATAAAAAGACAGTTGTAATAAACGCAAATACGGGCCGGGCCGTATGTCGTATATTTTTTTACACTGAACAAGAATAAGAACCATTTTGATGTTATTAAAGAAATATCTTAAACTATTTGCTTTAAAAATGCTGTCATTTTTGTTATACGTTTGGCAGTACTATATCAAATTTGAGGTTAGGTTTTGCGTCAGTTTTTGCCAGACTGACGAAAAACCTAACCTGCTAACCTCGAATTTAATATCGACTGACAGTGTCATCAACAATATACAATCGCGGCCATGATAGATTTTCTGAGTAGGGGCATTGGGGATTAGTTGACGTCTCCCTTCTACTTTCTGAACGGATGTGCATCTCTGGAAACGTTTCACCTGTTCTTTACACCATGATACGCCCAATAAGTTGCCTTGAAACTATAATATGGTCAAAAAGTCAGGATCGCGGTTAGCGTAGAATTTAAAAGTCATCTATAAAATTATTTACTTTTATTATTGTGTGTAATTGACAGCTGTCAAAGGTAAGAGTAAATTTTCAAAGAAAAAAACATTGTAATAACCACGGTTCCCATTCTGATAATATGAATTGATTATTATACAATTTTATGTTTTTTTGACGCATTTTTAATTACAGCCTGCTCAGAAAAATGCCAAGTTAGTGTCAATGACATAAAAATCAATGAAGTAAAGAATTTTTATAGATGACTTTTAAATTCCACAGCAACCGCAATTCACGACTTTGCCATCATCGTATAGTTAATAGCTATCCGTGTATACAGTTATTAGCTAGATAATGGTGGAATTTAAAAGAAGTGACATATACGAATATCTATTAAATAAATTATTATTAATCAAAATATCCCATCGGCAATGCGGCCCAAATAAAATCGATTGCGGTAGTTCTTTTGACTCATCAACTTGTATGGGACGCTTACGATTACACTATACAACACAGATTTGTTTCTTGCTTAGCCGTTCTGCGAATATATTGCTAAATTATACTCCACGTAAGTTAAACCCTTAGATACAATTATGACTTTTGCCGTTCATGTTAAAATAAACATAACCTATCTGATTTTCATATTGTGCTTTGTTTATAGATATTGCATTTAACAAGTCGAAACTCTTCATTGCCACTACAATAATGGATGTGAAATTCGAATTAGTCGATAATAATTCGAGTATCACAATAGCTAGCATATTAAACCAAACATTGAAAGTCGAGAAAAATGAGATATTTCAAGAATCACATATACAACCCAAGATCATCGAAGGCTCATTTGATAACATGAATTATCAGCAAGTAAATATTAAACAGGAGAAAGTTGCTATAAAGGACGAACTCATCATTGTCACATCTAAACAGGAGAAAGTTGCTATAAAGGATGAACTCATCGTTGTCACATCAGAAACAAACAACAGGCTTTTAGAGGAACCATTTGTTAGTAAAGCTTGTGCATGCAAAGCGGAAGATATTATTGAAGGCACCTTTGACAGTATGGGTTACCATCTAATGAATATTAAACAGGAGGAAGTTGCTATAAAAGATGAATTGGTTGATACATCTGCCTGTGAATACAAAGCAGAAGAAAACTGTATTTTCTTCGAACGTAGTACTGAATCAGAGCAGTTTTCCACGTTTTCATCTGTTTCTGGATACAAAATGGTACATAAAAGCAGCCTAGTGACAAATATGAAGAGTGAAAAACCTTTCGCTTGTACTATTTGTGAGTATAAAGCAGCGCGAAAAACATATTTAGTTGAACATATGAGGACACATACAGGTGAAAAACCTTTATCATGTTCTATTTGTGAGTATAAAACTGCACGTAAAACTACTTTAGTTGCACACATGCAGCTACATTCTGGGGAAAAACCATATTCATGCTCCATTTGTGAATATAAGGCAGCACTGAAAATTTATTTAGTTGCTCATATGAAGACACACACTGGAGAAAAACCGTATTCTTGTTCTGTTTGTGGATTGAAAACTGCACAAAAAAGTACCTTAGTTAAACATATGAAAACGCATACAAGAGAGAAACCTTTTTCATGTTCCATTTGTCAATATAAAATTGCACATAAATATCAATTTGCTAGACATATGAAGACGCATGCAAAAGATAAACGTTATTCGTGTTCTGTTTGTGAGTATAAAGCTGCACATAAAGTTACTTTAGTTACACATATGAAGAAACATACAGGAGAAAAACCTTATTCCTGTACTGTGTGTCAATTGCAAACTGCACATAAAAGTAGTTTAATGCGACATATGAAGACACATACGGGAGAAAAACCGTATTCATGTTCCATTTGTGAATATAAAGCTGCGTATAAAGTGAGTTTAGATGCACATATGAAGATACATACTGGTGAAAGACCGTATTCATGTTCCCATTGTGAATATAAAGCAGCATTGAAAATTTATTTAGTTGCACACATGAAAACACATACCGGAGAAAAGCCTTATATTTGTTCTGTGTGTGGATTGAAAACTGCACAAAAAAGTAGCTTAATTAAGCATATGAAAACGCACTCAGGAGAAAAACCGTATTCTTGTTCTGTGTGCGATTTAAAAACTGCACAAAAAAGTAGCTTAATTAAACATATGAAGACACATTCAGCAAAAAAATCCGATGTATGTGCTATTCCTCAATATAAAACTGAGCATAAAGACGAGTTGGTTACAAATACAAAGATACAGAAAGAAGAAAAACCGTATTCTTGTTCTGTTTGTGACTATAAAGCAGCACAGAAAATGCATTTAGTTGCACATATGAGGACACATACTGGAGAGAAACTTCACTCGTGTTCTATTTGTGAGTACAAAGCAGCCCGGAAAATCCATTTAGTTTTACATATGAGGACGCATACTGGAGAAAGACCTTATTCTTGTTCTGCGTGTGGATTGAAAACTGCACAAAAAAGTAGCTTAATTAGACATATGAGGACGCATACAGGGGAAAAACCTTATTCATGTTCTTTTTGTCAATTTAAAACAGCACACAAATATAGGCTGGATACACATACCAAGATGCATACAGAAAGAAATATGTAATTCTTGTTCTGTTTGTGAGTACAAAGTTGCACAGCAAAGTGTATTAGTTGAACATGAAGAGAAATGTATGTATGTATGTATAATCGATAACATCGTTCTACCTTGCGGTGTAGAGGCTGGTGCTTTATGTGCTTGCATCTGGCGGTACAATGCTTAACTTGCCCTGGATTCGGGTTACTCTATCTCTTAGGTCTGTGGTTCTGAGTAGAGCACAGTTAATTTGGTGCCCAACTGTGAATGGTCTCACCGAGCCCGGTTCAAATCGCAAGGCCGAGGCTGCGGAAAATTTCGGCCCTCGCGGGATTCGAACCGAGGACTTGCTTAATGTAAGGCAAGCGCTTACCCATCTGCGCTACTCGGCTTCTAAACATGCAGAGATATACTGGAGAATAATCTTAGTTTTGTGCTGTTTGTGTAGATGCATTACTAATGTACCATTGGCAATAAAACTGCTCACACATAAGAAAAACATTTTTGTTGTGTTTAATATAAAGTTATACAGGAGAAAAGTATTGCAGTTAAATATATGTGAGTAAAAAGCCTGAAGACAAAGATCTAAAAGAGCATCATTCCTCCGTCTTCTATGGGCGAGAGTGCTGACTAGTAACATCAAAATGCTGTTCCAGCTTGACTAGGTGGGACCACATCATGAACCCGGATGACAGGAAGAGGATGAACATTGCAGGTACAGGTGATGACGTATGATAAACTTGAGGTCACGGCTATGTGAAGTACTTTTTGTGTAGTAATTTTGTTGAAAACTTTATGAAGAATCGATAATAAAAAAGTTATAGCCATATTGTGTTACTTTTCCTCGCCCCGTATAATAGAGCTTTTAATTTTCAATCTTCAGATGCTTTGTTCTTATTACCATGCACTCAATTACAATGTTTGGTTAGACAAAGCACTACCAGTTTGTTGGATTCAGATTGAGAATGTATCTACTGTAAGTACACAGAAGAGTTTTGACTATGATGTTTGCAACGTTTATTTTGTATAATTGTACCAAAGGAACAAATGGACCAAACAGTATAACCAAGCGAAAAATAAGATTTGATGTAAGAATACTATTTGTCTTAGTTCACATTAGTATAACTTTCTAAATATAATTTAATGATTATGTCCTGGCCGTGAACGGCCACAGGTATTTTCTTTACTGGGACTGCTTAGCAATTGTATGTCTTCCCCCTGGTGCGCTCTTACGTACCTACTGATGAAGCCCAGTTTATGGGCGAAGGCCCTCTCACAAGAATGGCACCACAGCAAGCCTTGGGGTTATATGAGTAGATGATGTTGCTTCTAGGGCATGCTTTTAGCTCGCTCCTTCTATTGTCACACGATATGAGACGAGTTTGTTCAAAGTGCTCTACTTGCCCACCTATATAATTCCGCCCTTTACTTTGGTTCGTGGCATTCTCTTCCCGGGCACTTATAGGAATGTTCGTGCTTGTCATCTGTTACACGATAATTTACTCTAATCGACATTGAGTATTCTACAAGACAAAATCGGAAATAAAGTGCAGGGTCCGCCGGCTTTTACAAAAACACAGATCTTAAATGTGTCGGAGCAGATGAAGGAGCTCCTGTTAAACACGGTCTAGTTCAGTCGAGAATGCGTGATTCGAAAGCTCACTTAAAACCGACGGCACTTACCCTATGCTCATGCTCAAAATTAATTGCTCCAAGTGCCACTCGTTTTTAAGGGAAGAACAGCCCTCGTGACCCAAAACGAGAAACATCCCAGGGCTATACCAGAAATCACCGGGTTACCTGCAGGCTACCTCTTCGCCGTCGCTCACCAAGCTTCCTCCAAGCCGGCTGGTACAAAACGCAGGGTGGCCGTGAAACAAATGGCTTACCTTAGTTGGCCACCCTTCTAGAAGATCAACACACAAAAAAACTGACGCTAGCCCAAGTCTTAGGGCTTGCTTCTCAAAAGAGACATGTTTTGTCTTTACACTTAGTACAGGTGGCCTTTACCAATTACGGGTGGAAGACCCCAATGGTTTCTCAAATGCTACTAATAAAATAGGCTGTCTTTAACAAATTAGTATTTAATAATCAAAACACACAATGAATTTCAAGTTGATTTTACAAACGGTACACCCTAACTGAAAAGTTATCGGGATCCCAGCCCAAGTTAACTTAACTACTAAGGTTCAAAATAAGAAATAAATCGTTATACAAAAAGAAATGACAGAGATAATTTCCCAACGGTACACAAATAATGAGACGATATAGATTCTCCAGCGCCAAAGTTACATAAAATGCGGCACACTCTATAGATACGGCAGAGGGAGAGGATGGAGTCGAAAATTCGGCCGAAATGGTAGCTGAAGATGTCAAAAAAGGCAGCGATGCGGATGCACGGCATGCAGATGCAGAGTGTGCAATAAAGCACTTATGATGCTTAATCGAGAGGTGCATGTAGCAGAATGTTTTCCCCACAGACAGGTGAGCGAAAACGTCAAACGAAAATAAACACTTCTCCCCGGAAATTATCACGTCGGCCGCAACACACCAAAACTAGAATTCAGCCCACCAAGACGCCGGAACGGCACAATTAAATACATTACACTTGTTAACACGAAAACGAAATTCTTGACTAAAGCCCCCGGGCACCCACAAAAATTCGTAAAAGTCCAGCATGAAGCTATAAGTTCTTTAACAAAGAGTTCCCTCGATTGCAGCAATGCTCGCTACAACCGGGGGCACGAAAATTCATACGTGTGTCCAAGACGATGGCTCGCTACCAATTAATCCTCTAAATGTACGGGCTCGAAGATCGAAAAAGGTTCCAACACACTTGCCATGCCACGTACAGGAATTCCATGGGCTTAAATATCAGATTGCAAGGACAACAAGAAGCAATACGCAGAACTCGAAGCGTTAACCCGCATTATCGGCAATACGGAATCAAAGAATGAATTCACGGTCACAACTCGGCAAATACAACATAAACGGTGATATTTATAATATAGTTTCGAGGCAAGAAATCTTACTATGGCCTTGCGCCAGCGTTAAAAAATTGGTTACCTAAGAAAACAAATGCGAGGCGCAAGCATTTCAATGCCCGACGGAATAAATTCAAATGTACCTAGTACAGGGGCGAATCCAGTAAAATTTTAGGTAGAATGAACGAGGTCGGAATAACATAACACATCGTTACTGAATGCATCTCGATATCTCAGCATTTGGCCTCCAGGTTTTCTGCTCCCAAGTAGTTCTGAATAGAGCATTTGCTTAGGGAGTCGAATATTTGGCATTTTGTATACATGCGTACACCAGCGCAGGTGAACCCGCATGAGCATTGGATCATCTAAGAATATTCGAGTCTCTTATGTAATCCTGCCATCTGATCTTTATTATGCTACGAAAATATTTCAGGTGAAACTGGTCAATTTATTTTATGTGGTGTCTATAGAGACACCAGGTTTCTAAGGCATAAAGAAGTAGCCTATGGGTATAATTACTGCTTTATAGACTTCAAGCTTTGTGCAGATCTTGACATCATGTGATCTAAAAGAGTTTCTTTTGCAGCCGACCAAAAGCTGATGAAGCCCTTGCAATATGAGTGTTCAGCTCTGTGGTGATTTGTGAGTCAGAAGATATAATACCTACTGCCAAGATATTTAACATTTTTGACTTCCTTTAAAGAGATGTCGGCTAAAATGCAGAATCCGGGGTAAGTTCCCCTCCTTTTACCTGCTTCCCTTATAATTTTGGTTATGGTGGTTACTAGAGAAACATGGTTAATATATATTGCTATACCTTCACGTATAGTGATATTAATCTGTCTATGCATTATATTTTTATTTTATCAATTTAAAATTGCCCTATTTATGATTTGAATATGAATAATTATTATTTGTGCTAGCTCCTGAAAAATCAGGGGTGGATTTCTTTTATCTAGATTGCTTATTTCTGAAATCTGATGTTCCGATTTTTAATTTTATTTTATAAGTCAAAATAACTTCTGTCAAATGTTATGTCAAACAGAGTTGAAAATTAAATGACAAATACCAGATCGTTTCACTAGTACACAACAATATTAAAACAGTAAGTAATTCTTTAAAATCTAATTCACCTTTATAGTGTTTATGTTCTTTTCTAATAATTACCTTACTACTCAATATCACTCACCTTCTACTCGAACTCAACAATGTTCTGGATGTCGACCAACCTGCTCCCATCTGCCTGCGAATCCAACCTCTTAAGTACCTTTTCGCAACAAAAGGTTCCACTAACAGACAAGATGTCCAAACTGTCCAAAATATTTTTTTTTTAATTTTACTCCAAGGCAATTTACAATCTGTCCAAGGGACATTAAGCAAATGGGATAACACTGTTAATAACATAATCAAAAACATATCATGTAGGCAGGTCATCCAGTGATTCCTGCCTTTACAACTATGTCTTATCTAAGACTTGATTGCTGCTACTGGAACCTACTTGCTATGTCCGCGGGTTTGAATCGCTTAAGTCTACGAGTGTCATTTGATTCGTCGAGAAGTCTACGCGCTAGTTGAATTGGGTGCACTGATAATTTAGCACTGTATGTCTCACTGAGTTGTTTGGCTACCTCTTTAACTGTGGGTATTTGTAGGTCTCTTCTTAGTGTCGCATTGGTCACAAACCATGGGGCGTTGGTAACTTGAAGTAGAACTATAGATTGGAATCTTTCTATAATTTCGATGTTAGAATTTGCAGAGAGCCCCATAGCTGGAGTCCGAAACTCCATATAGGCTTTAATATTGCTTTATACACGAGCACTTATCCAGTACAATTGCCCTAATTTGATGTTTAGTTGCTTCTTTTTTGTTTCAATGTGAGGCCTCCATGTTAGCCTTCTGTCCAGGGTTATACCTAAGTATTTAGCTTTTGTATCTTGGGGTATAGCTTGTTCATTGAGGTAGATTGGTGAACAGGTTGATATTTTCGTGGTAAAAGCTACATGTACAGATTTCTGTTCATTAATCCTGATCCTCTAAGTTTTGATCCATTTCTCGATTACGTTAATATTTTCTTGAACAAGATTAGATGCAATTGCAGAATCTGTGTGATGCAATCACCGCAGTGTCTTCAGCGAAAGTTGCTACCGCTGTTCCTTGTAGAACTGGGAGATCGGCAGTAAAGATCAAATACAAGATTGGCCCTAGTATGCTTCCTTGCGGGACTCCTGATTTGATTGATTTTAGGTTTGTTTGTTCGTCATCATGTCTAACATAGTACTGTCTATCTTCTAGATATGGTTTTAATAGATGGTAAGTATTATGTGGTAGTTGGTTTTTGATTTTGTATAATAGTCCCGAGTGCCAAACCTTATCAAAGGCTTTTGACACATCGAGGAATACAGCTGAGCAGTATCTGCCTTCTTCAAAATCAGTATTTATGTGACGTACTACTCGGTGTACTTGTTCAGTGGTTCCATGCTGTTCTCTGAATCTGAACTGATGCTCAGGGATTAGTTGTTTTTGCTCAAGTAATGGTTAGTGTCTTTTAAGCAGGAGTTTTTCGAAGACCTTCGATATTGTTGGCAGGAGACTGATTGGCCTGTACAGTGTACAATTCTACGCTTTCAGGATCTTTTACCAGGTTTTGCTATAAGTATGATTTGTGCAATTTTCCAGGAAACTGGAAAGTAATTTAATCTTAAGGCTGCGTTGAAGAGTGCCGTTATGTCTTGAATTATGTTTTATGGGAGTTCCTTGAGCACCTTGCCTGTGATTTGATCCCACCCTGGAAATTTTTTGCTGTTGAAATCTGTGTCGATTATTTGTTGGATTTCGTGGATCTTGAATTTTTTTTAGTGGGAGTTCCATTTGCAATGGCCAATCTAAGAATGTCTGGATTTGTTCTTCATCATTTTCAGTGATTAATCTCGGGAATGGGGTAATAGTATATTTCAAATCAAGGTAAGAAAGTGCAGTCTTGCATACCGAGCGCAAAGTTTATAAACCGAGCCGAAGGCGAGGTTTGTAATTGCGAAGTTTGAATACTATTTTTTTCCCAGCCGGCCTCAGTGGAGCAAAATTTGACACTATAAAAATAATGCAACGGACTGTTAAAGTTGTTAAAGGTGACAATATCCTGCAAAATATGCAGTATGTTTTCCGATTTTATGCTGTTCCGAAAATGTTTCTAAACAGTTTTATTCATAAGTAATTCTGAAAACTTAAAAATTCTATGAATGGGATAATGAAAATCTTTAAAAATAAAAATAGCATTTACTAAATAGTAGGCTGCTTGATTCGAATAAGAACTGTCAAATCGGCGTCGCTTTTCTAAATTCTCTGAAATTTTAAAGTAAGTTGGTGAGTAAATTGGTTTAAACTTTTGACAAATATAACATTTTAATCTGAACTGCAGATTTACCCAAAATATCTGACATGGGAAGCAATGAACACTTATCATGCACCCCACCTGAAATCCGTGCTGCAGCCCTTGCTACTGTCAGCAATTTATTACCTGAAAAGTCACAAGATAGATATTCTAACTTTAAGGAATGGTGTAATGCCAAAAAAAGTGACAAAAATCAGTGAAAATGCAGTTTTAGTATATTTTGAAGAAAAATCGAAACACTACAAATCATCACACTGTGGTTCATCTATTCTATGATTAAATCCACATTAAACCTAAGAGATAATGTCGACATTTCCAAGTATCCCAAATTACAGTCACTTCTGAAACGACAAAATGTGGGTTATAAGCCAAAAAAATCTTCAGTTCTCAATATTAACCAAGTCAATATTTTTCGTGAAGATGCAAGAGATGAGGAATTTATTCCCATAAAAGTAAGTAACGTGTGTCAATTTCTGAAAATAAAATTTCCAATTAAAGTTTGCTTTAATTATGGGCGTAGCAGGCGCTTGCAGAAGCGATGAGCTCTGTAAAATGAAAATTCATGATTTAGAGATAAAAGAGGACATTATTAGAGTAAAAAATATACCTTATACAAAAACTGGAACTTTGTAATAATTGAACCAAATTGGATACGTATCACCAAAAAGTATCTTGGTATGAGACCTGCAGACCAGTCACGGTTTTTCCTCAGTGTTCGTAATGGGCAAGTATCGAAGCAGCCGATTGGGCATAATACATTTGGGAGTATGCCTAAAAAAATTGCTTCCTTTTTAAAACTTGAAAACTCACACCTTTTTACTGGACATTGTTTTCGAAGAACCTCGGCTACTGCACTAGCTTCACAGGGTGGCAGAGTTTTAGACTTGAAACGCCATGGAGGTTGGAAATCGTCAAACATCGCCGAAGGATATGTGGAGGATTCCCTCGAAAGTAAAAAAAAAAATTGCCAAAATGGTACAGTTGGCAGAACCACAACCAGGGCCATCTACCTCTTACATTCCGGCAATTCCACAGAGTACTGCAGCTACAAATATTTCAAATAAAGTTAATTCAGATTTGAACATACCCGTTAATAATTTAAAAACGGGAATTACCATTCAACGTTGTACAAATTGTTCCTTTAATTTCATAAATTTAGAATTATAATTAAATTGCATTACATAAATACAATTTTTCACTGTTCATCATTCGTTTAATTTCGAAATAAATACATAATAGTGTTTTTGTCGTTAAAAAATCGCTTTACTATTTATACTTTTTGAGGTTATGTCCACTGCCGTCAAACTGTCAAAGCAGTTTTGGTTGGATTAAAAAATAAAGCGATGGCGAGCACGGTGACTTTTAGCCTCTCCTGTCGTGAGTACGCATACGCGAGATGTTAATTTAATTCCTTCGAATGAAGGGTCACTCACGGGGCCACTTCAGGTTTCGTACTTACCTGCATCAAAAGGATGTGAATACTCATAGAATGCATTCCTAATTCCTCGTATAAACAGACTGTAACACAAGTATTAAAGTCAATTATCCGTCAGTCCGTCAACTATCATTATGTCAGCTGTCAGAATCAGCACGCGTCAGCAGTCAGCTAACATGCGGTACAGTTTCTTCATAAAAATTGCATGATTTACTTTCCTACCTAGGTAAGAAAATCGAACTTTCTTACCTCAGATGAGGTGAGCAATGCCTACTATTCTAACCGGCTGGGAAACAAGGTTTTTTCAAGATATTTAGCAAATACTTCTGCCTTTTCTATATTTGATCTAGCCCATTTGCCGCTTTTTAGTTTGATTGGAAAGTTATGCTGTCGGGGACGTTTGATGTTTCTCGTCGCCTTCCAAAGAGAATCATTGGTATCTTTGGTTGCGGAAAGTTCGTGCAGATAATTTTGAATGAGTGCATTTTTTCTTCTTCTAGTAATATTTTTAATTCTTTTGATGCCTTGTTGTACCTGGTTTTGTCTTGAGGAGATCTCGTTTTATGCCATTGTTTTCTTAATTTACGTTTTTCTAGGATTTTTTCTGTAGCTGTGTCAGAACATGATCTTTGTTGCAGTTTGTTGTCCATTTCTGGTGTTGTTGACCATACAGCCTCCTGAATAGTCTGGGTTAACAAATCAACAGCTAGGTCTAGTTCTTCCTGGCTTTTAAGTGAGAATTGTAGGTGGTTATTGCTTAGTATATGGTTAAATAGAGTCCAGTTTGTTTTACTATTGTGTAGCGTACTTGATCTCGGTTTTTGCACCATGTTAGAATTCAGTGTAGCAATTATGGGGGAATGGTCGGAAGAGAGGTCGAAGCATGATTGTATGCTTAGGTGTGTTTGTGGTAAGCCCTTTGTTATACAGAAATCTAAGAGGTCTGGCTTGCGCCTTCTATCTGCAGGCCAGTACGTTGGTTCACCCGTGGATAATGGTGTTAAATTGTTTTGTAGCAGCGCTAGGTAGAGGTGCCTTCCTCTTGGTGTAGGTGTATTTATTCTGGATCCCCACCACGAGTGTTTAGCGTTGAAATCGACTCCACTGATAAATCGGTTGCCAAGAGTATCGAAATATTGCTTGTGCTGTTCTTTTGTAATTTTATGTATTGGCGGTGAGTATATGGCTGATAGTGTGATGGGTCCGAGATAATCATGTACAGTAACGGTGGTTGCTTGAATGAAGTCTTTTGAGAAGCTTTTATTTTCATGGTGTTTTATGGACGTTTTTATTATTATAGCGGACCCTCCATGGGCTGTATTATCAGGGTGTGGTGTAACGTAGATAGAGTAGTCAGGAACGCGTAGATAACTTTTGATTGTAAAGTGCGTCTCAGAAATAAACATGACGTCTATATTTTGATGTATTAAAAAGGTTTTTAATTCTTGGCTTCGTTGGGCCAAGCCGTTAGCATTCCAGACGCCTATGTTTAATGTACTAGGCATTATTGGTTTTGTTAATTAACGCTGTGATAATATTTAAAAGTGTGTCCATTCTTTCTGCTAGCTTTTGCACTATTTCTTCGAGCTTAGTTATACGATCATCATGCTGGATGGCTGAAGGCTGTTGTTGGGAAGTTGGTATTAGGTTGCTTTGCCGTTTTGTAGGTAAGGGTTAGCCACTTGGGATGTCGAAGGAACAGGGTGATTGTCAGTACCTTGTGAATTGGGGGGTTTTGTTGCATATGTATTTGCTTTTCCTTTAAGACCTTTTCTTTCAGAGTGGGATACAACCTCTGTTGCAGTTGTTTCCGCACACTGCATCCTTTATAACTAGCAGGGTGATTTTCTCCACAGTTGCAACATAACACTTCCTTTCTCTTTTCTTTCCATGTGCAATCGTTTTTGAGATGGCTACCTGCGCATTTGACACATTTAGGTTGTTTGGAGCAGTAATTTTTGGTGTGCCCGAAGGCTTGACATTTTATGCATTGTGGAATATCACGTTTTTTGCAAGTTTGTTCAAAGTGCACAGATGTGTACAGTAGGAATTGTATTTTATAAATTTCCTTGTTATTGTCTTTTTGTTCTATTTCTACGAAAAACGATGACCACGGGATTTTGGCATTTTTGTTGTTATCATGTTGTCTTCTTTGTATATTATTGACCCTAAGCACATTGTGGCCTTTTTTTTCGATTTCGTTTTTGATATCTTTGATATCTGTGGATGAGTGTAACCCTTTTAGTACCGTTAAAATTTCTCTTGTCTTTCATCTGGTAAGTATGACATTGTGTGCCTTTTTTTCAATAATGCATCCATAATTATGGGATACTTTTCAGTCTTTGTTACTTGTATTTTGACTTGGTTATTGCTTGATATTTTTAAGGTGTAATTGTCGGCAGCTAAGGTGTTCAATAATCTTAATAATGGAGCTATATTTTCCACTCCATTTACAAAAATTGGAGGCACCTTACTAGTTTTTTCTTGTTGATTATTAGATTCAGATTTATTTTCCGTGCTTTCTTCTTCACATAGTTTTTCGTATGTGTTTTTGTGCTAATTAGCCAGTAGTTTGGCGCGATTACTTGTTTTTTTGCGCTGCTATTTGTGTCTGGGTTAACTCTGGGTTTCTTTATATTCGACTGTTTTTCAGTCCGTTTCAGTTTGCATTGGTTCTTGTGAAGAAGTATTTAAATTTTGTATATTGAAGGGTTGCTGTGTTTGGGATATTATGGGGTAGTTCTTATATTTCGAACTTTGAGGTGCTAAAAAACTTGATTGCGGTTAAAATGTTGTTTGTAGTGGTAAGTGATGACCGGTTTGTTGAATTGATGATAGGTTTTGAGGCTGTTGTTGATAAAGGTATTGTTGTGTGTTTATATCTATGCACTGACCTGCATTGTTGACATATGTTGGTTGCGGAAACATATTTGCACCTGGACCGAGAGCCACCAGTAATTGTGTTTAAAAGTCTTATGCAGAAGAAGCGCGTTGTGATATGCGATTAAAAACGTACGGCGACCTCGGGGTCGCTTATCATTTACACTTGCACTTGAACTCGGGACACGAAATCGAAGATGTTTATGCCTCGAAATTGAAACGAATACTCGTCCAGAATTAGTGATGCAAACTTCTCCTTTAGCATGTAACCAAACAGACCAAATCTGCAGCCACTTAATTCCAACACCGTATCTGCCAACTGAAATGTGCCTCCTCAACCGATGGTCTTCCCTCTGAACTCTCCCTTAACACCAAACAGTTTGACGTAATCCAATTCTATTAATATGTGATGTCAAATGTAATTCTCCAATAAACTTGACTTAGTATTTTACTCCATTTATTAACATTTGAAGATAAATTCTGCTTTTCCATTAGTTTTTTAAAACATACTTGTAAGCTTCCTTAGTGTTATATCTTTACTTGTTCTCCGATTACATTTTATTTTTATCTCACCACGTCGCTTTAGTATTTAACTTTTTTTATTATCCAAACATTGCTTAATAAAAATATGGTTTATTTTAATATTTTTAATTACACCAAAATTAGTTCAGCTACATTTATTTCAATTTGTTATTCTTAATAATTAAAAACAAAGTGCTTAACGACATCATTTTTGTATTTTATACACTTTATCTCCTAATATTTGATTTCTACCAACTATTTATAATAATTTATTTGATTAAGTATTTGTCATTTCCTTCAAACCTTATTTTTTTAAATATATTATTTTTGAATCTATCTGTTTCTCAATTAGCTATATTCCACTCAATTATAAATTCCATTTTCCTTTTTAACTGCATAATAGTTATTCACATTTCCAATTCATATTTAAATAGATCTTTATGTAGTGTGCATCTAGTTGGTCTTCTGGTACTATCACTTGGTCGTCAGCAAAATGTAATGTATATAGTGTTTCCGCTCCTATCTGCACACCCATAGCTGAACATTTTTTTCGCCAATTTTCGAGGGCTACTTTTACATATATTTTGAATAGTCCTTTTGTAACACTTATACTATCCGTTAGCTTTTTTCCTACCCTTATTTTTGCTGACATGTCATTGTATAAGGCTTTGGCCGCTCCATTAAGGATTTGATTAATTTTCGCTTTCTCTAAAGCTTCCCAAAGTTTGACCAGTGGTATAATGTCTAGGTCTATAGATTAAATGGACTTCTCTGTCGCACGTCGATCTCTTTTCTACAATTTGTTTAATACATAAAACGTTGTCAAGAGCGACCTGCCGTGAACCCACATTGTTCTGTCTGCTCCTCAAATTCTTCCTCTATTCTCTCCTTTAATATTGTATGTATATGTATATGCGGATTTTTACAGCTGTCGCCGTCTCTCCACCCCAAGTTTCTAGTTCACTCTATCGAAACAGTCTTTTTATTCGAGATTTCTTGCTCTCATAGCTTCGTTTACGTCGTTTTTCCAGCTACGTTTCGGTTTTCTCCTCTTCAGTCTTTCTGGTGGTATCCATTTCAGTACTTTTTTTGGTCATCTTGTATCTTCCATTTTGTTCGCGTGACCAAACCACACTAACTGCCGCTTTTGCACTTCATCCGCAATGTTTTTTTCCATTTCCATAATCTCCCTTATTGTTTCGTTTCGTACTCTGGCTAACCTTGTCTTCCTACAGCTTCTTCTTAGGTAGTCCGTTTCAGTAGCAAGTAATTTATTTCTGTTTCTTTTGTTTACATCCCACGCTTCTGCTCTGTATATAATAACGCTCTATATCATAGTTTTATATATTACTTTCTTGGTAGTTTTCCTCAAGCTCCTATCCCATAAAATGGAATTTATAGATCTGGTAATATTTCGGCCTTTGTTTACCCTACTTGCTATTTCTGCGTTGCTGTTGCCGTTCTTATTGAATATAACTCCCAAATATTTGCATTTTTCTACTCCTTTTATATATTTGTGTTCTAAAGGTAGGTTTTCTACTTCCGTGTTCCTCGTTATTAAATATTCGCTTTTAGTTTTATTTATTGTCAGGCCTGTTTGATCGTATGCTTCTTGTAGTTTTCTGACCATGTAGCTTAGATCGTCTTGGTTCTCTGCAATAAACTTTAATATTACCTTGCCATAAAGTTTTCCTATAGAGACTAAAACACTTATCCCTCTAAAGTTGGCGCATTCTTTTTTATTTCCTTTCTTAAATAGGTTTGTAATATGAGCAACTTTCCATTCTTTTGGTACCTCTTGCTGCTGAAAGCATTAGTTAAATAATTTTGCCATAGCCGTTATTAATTCATCTGGTCCGGCTTTTAAGAGTTCGATGTTTATTCCTCCTGGCCCTGTTGCTCGGCCGTTTTTGGTTGTTCTTAATACTTAAAGATCTGTCCCTGTCACTGAAAATACGACTGGTGAGATGTTATATATTCAGTGTTCTTTTATATGGAGTGGAAGCTTGGACGTTAAACCAGACCGCAATGGATAAACTTGACTCTTTCGAAATGTGGATTTATAGAAGAATTTTGAAAATATCTTGGATGGACAGAATTACTAACGTCGAAGTATTACGAAGAATGGGAAAAGAGAAAGAAATATTAAATAGTGTCAAGGAGAGGAAGCTTCAATATCTGGGCCACATAATACGTGGAGAAAGATACGGCATACTACAACTTGTAATACAGGGAAAGATTGCTGGTAGGAGAAGTGTTGGCAGAAGAAGAATATCTTGGCTGCGCAATCTGAGAGAATGGTTTGACTGCAGTTCCAGTCAATTATTCAGAGCAGCTGCATCTAAAATCCGAATAGCCATTATGATAACCAACCTCCGTAACGGAGACAGTACTTAAAGAAGAAGAATACTTTTTGTATTTCTTCATTCGTAATGGCATTTTGGATATTATGTATGCCTTGTGGTTGAGGTTGAATGTGGGTGTGTTCGTATTCTTTTCTTGTTTCTGTAAGTAGTTCTTCGTAATATTTTTTCCACTGCTCTTTGTCGATTGGTTGAATTATGTTTCTTTGTTATGTATTCGATCGTAAACCTTTAATAACTTTCCATGCGTTTCGGCTCTTGGTACTACCCAGGTATTGTCCAATTTGTTCACGCTACTTCTCTGTTTAGTTGTTGATATATTTGTTTGTGCTGGTCATCGTTCGGCGACAGTCAAGTTTCATACAAACACCTCTCTTAACTCAACATTCTGGATTTGCAATTGTGTGTCTTGCCTGATTATGCTGTAGTCAATTATTGATTTAAGTTTTCTTGTTTTTTGTTCCCAGGTAAATTTGTGGATATATCTGTGTTGGAAATATCCATTTAAAGGTTTCAACAAAAACTGTTCGCATAGTTCTAACAGCCTTTTTCCATTACTGTTGACCCTGTCTTCTCCATATGGTTCTACCGTTTTGTCATTTTCTTTTTTACCTGTTTTAGCCTTTAGATCGCCCAATACTATCATCTCTTGTCTCATTTTTTTCTTTATCGCGATTGATACTCCTGCTTTCGCTCCGTCTTCTTTTTTCACACCACTGTATATTTCTATCTAACCACCGTGTTTCTCGTATCTTTGTCCTTTCCGTTAAGTGTCTGTTAGGACCATTACATCGGGTTTATATTTTTTGAGCTCTTCAAATACTTTTTTTCTCTTTGTGTTGATTCCTTGTATATTCCACGTGCAGAATCTGATAATTTCCTTCTTTTTCCTTTTTCGCTGTTTGGATTTGCTTGATTCGTTACAGGGATAAATTCCTTTATTTTGATCGTTCATATTAAAAACAGAATTGCCCTCCCCCGTATCCGATGGGGCTTCTTCCTTGAATGGAAGTGTGGATTTCCACCCGGGGAATGTCTCGTTTGGACGTTTTCTTCATCCTGTCTTTCGGGTTTTACGTGTGCTGAATAGCAAACTCTAACGCCACAACCCTCCTCCTTTATCCAGGCTTACACTGTTTTTCCGAAATGTCATTTTTTATGTCTACTGGCTCACGTTTATGCGCATTCTGCTGATGTTTTGCTGCGTAACCTCAGTTTTAGTGCAGTTGATATGTAGGCCAAATTTAACTCAGGCGTTGTTTAAACTGCTAATACTTTCCTCAAGTCTCTCCATCGAGTTTGAGACCAGACACACATCATCTGCAATGGGTATTTCCAATACTCTTCTCAATCGCCACCTCTGTACAGCACAAAACCTGTTTGTGTTAAAAAAAACCCACCGCCAAATTTATACTGACTATGGATGGCATGGGTAGGTGCAAGAACGCATACTTGCTTCACTCCCTCTGTTACTAAAAACTCATGTGACAGCTCTCCACTGCACAGAACCCGACACTTCATTTCATCATTTAGTTGCCTGATGATGTTTATCAATTTTTGTGACAGCCCAGCTTGCCAAGTATACTCCAGAGTGCCTGTCGTGGAACCCCATTAAAGGTAGTTTCTAGGTCCACAAAGCATTATATATAGGGGGAGAAGTAGTTCGATGCTTTTTTCCTGTAGTTGTAAGATAGCAAAAATTGCATCACTTGTCCCTTTTTCCATTCTGAAACCACATTGGGAGTCTGGGAGGATTTCTTCAGCTAGGTATTGCAATTGGTTCAGAATAATTCTAACGAGAATTTTACCAGCTATATCGAGCAGGGAGACTCATTTATAGGGGTTACAATCGGATCGATCGTCTTTTCCTTTTCCCACTCGTCACGCTTTCTTCTGTCCACATTTGACATGGAGTTACTTTCGAAGAACCAAAACTCGTTGATCTCTGTTGGTATCCCGTCGCAGCCAGGGGTTTTGCCACTTTTCATCCTGAGTAAAGCATTTTCTACTTCGGAGAACGTGGGCTCATCATTTAAGCTCAGCACAGGTTTGCTACCACGTAAGTTGTTGATCAATTGTAGATCAGCTGAGCTATTGCTGTTAGATTAGATTTAGTTTCCAAGACTGCCTTTTCCGTGCACCTTATTTTTGCATATATTTATAGAATAATCACATGTACCTTGTACTGGTCTGTATGCTATTTAATATATGATATACCTACTTTGATATTAGTTCATCGTCTTGTTTATGTTACTACTACCTGTATTTGCGTGCTTTGTTTCACTGTATATATATACAGAGAGATTTTCTTTACTACGAACACGGCAGACGATATAACGAATTTACAAATGCCGAAAATTTGACTTTGACAGTTCGCGAATTTTGTCAACAGATAATATCTGTCATTATTTCTATCTTAAAATGGGTAACTATGAGGCAACGGCAAAGTGCAAATTGTAAAATGCTATTATCAGGTTTAAACGTTTCGAGAAATTCAAAATTCTTTCACAACAACGTTTGAAAATAGACGTTCTCCATCGTTATTAATGTTGTACAGAGTTATCTCAAATTTTGGAAAATTTTGATGTTTCTCCCCAAAAGCATAAAAGGCCTAGTGTTCCCAACGAAGGCAGGGATTTAAAGGACCTAATGATTTGTACTACTTCTAATGACCATCCAGATTATTCCCTTAACCATTTGAACTAATAGATTTAGGTGCTTTCACTACTAGAATTAATTTACGAAATGTTTGTTATCGATCCTACGAACTACAAAACACACACGAAATTCTTCCCGATGACCATTTCAGATGTATGGATTTTGTTAAACTGTGACAGAAATGGCGAATACTTCCTTCAGAAAGTCGTTTTCACTGATAAGTCGACATTTTCCAGTGCAAAGTCGCTAAAACCCATTGGCCATTATTGGCCGCGAGAAAACCTGCATAGATATTTTGAATTCCGGATTCAGTACCCCCACAACTTAAATGTTTGGGTAGGAATGCCGGGTAAGAACATGATCGGTCTATTTTGTATGGATGGAACCCTAACCAGCCCTAAATACCTTGAACTACTACAGCAGCAAATGATTCCAGGAATTGGACGTATAACGAATGAGAGATTTAATAAACTTTGGTTGCAGCAGCATGGCTGCCACACTCACAACAATGTTGTAGTTCAAGATTCTCTGAACAATACATTACCAAATAGGCTGTTGACTGGACGAGGAACCACTTTGTGGCCAGCTAAATCTCCAAATCTCTCTTCCAATGATTTCTGCTTATGGGACTACATAGAATCGAAAATTTATGGTTTTCCGGATAACATTATCTACTAGCGATTTGGGGAAATTGCTTTTATAAATTGAAGAGTTGTTTCAAAGGATTAGTCCTAGTATGTTGGGCAATGTACGAAGAAGTTTCTATGATCGCTTTGGTTATTATTTAGCACAAGAAAACGGGCTCTTCGAACACGAAATCGTTTAAAAACTTGATTTTTGTTTGTGAAATACAAATAGTTTTACTTCTATTTGCATCTTTTTTACTATTATTTAGTTTGTTCAGAATAAATTGTTTATTTCTTCAGAATTCGTTGTATTTTGTAAACTACCTGCTTTTACTTTACTGTTAATCTCTAAAAATCCTGTTCTTCAAATCTGAATTTATCACCTGAATTTAATCACGGAATAGCACAGTATCTCATACAACTTAACTGTGATATCAGTTACAAAAAGTACCTACACTAAGCGTGGATACGACATCTGCGTTGAACAATTACTTAAACAATTAACGCAAACCACCCATGGCTTAATATAATTAATATCAGAGTACCCTCGATCGACTGTCCACTGGTCTTGGTGTCTTTTTAGGCAATCGTAAATTCGCCTTGATTTACTCGTGGTCGCAGTTCATGAATTTTCTCTGTATATATTGCACTAGCCACACTACGGCTGCGCTTTTATATGTGCAGAACTTTCAAATATTGATTTTAATTATGTATTTTAATTACAAATTGCCCTCTTTTGTATAATAATGACAATAATTACTTTTTGAAATAGCTCCTGAAAACTTTACAGGGGTGGGTTCTTTTATATAGTTACTTGTTTCTGAGAAATTGATTTTCTAATATTTCAAATGTGATTTGTATCATAAGTCACAACTTATGTCAATCAAATGTCAAAACAGTTTTAAAATTCCAATGACAAATGCCCAATCTTTTGAATGGTACACAATAATATTAAATAACACAGTAAGTTCTGGTCTCTTAATTAATTTGACCTTCTAAGGGCCGGTTGCAGAAAGCAATGTTAAGTCTGGTGTTAGCTAATGCGACGTCAAAGTGAACAAAAACGAATTAAATCTCAAATGCTTATGGTAACTAATACATTAGTAAACAAAATTTGATGCGATTTTGTTCACTTTGACGCGACGTTAGCTAACACCAGACTTAACATTTCTTTCTGCAACCGGCCCTTAATGTCTTTATTTATTTTCTAGTTAGGAGTTGATAAGAAATCACCCACATTAACTAACACATACATCACTCAGAAATCTAGTGACTTCCTCTATTAACAGAGAAAAGCGTGCTTATCTGGAGTATTCGGCTGCGTATAACAACGTAAAAGATATCTGGAAAAACTTAAATACGAACATTCATACGAAAAAAAGTAAAATACAAATATTCTTAATCAATTAGGAAATGTCAACGAGATCAACACATTTTTTGTAAACTCCGCATGCGGTGGTAATCCTCCAGATTTAGAGCTTTTACATTTTTATCAAAATAACGTTTCTGCAAAGTAAATGAAACTTTTAAATTAACTAGTGTCACTAAAGATGAAGTCAATAAACTCGTTACATCAATAAAAACCACTTCACGAGGTAATGACCAAATCAATTCAATCATGTTAAACTACTGTATTCCTCATTTATCTTTCTACATCACGTACATCATCAATTGTTGTATTACTAACCCAACATTTCCATCAGCTTGGAAACAAGCTCTTGTACATCCTATCGCTAAAGTCAACTCGCCATTAGAATTAAAAGATCTTCGACCTATAAGCATCCTACCTACCTTATCTAAAGTGTTAGAGAAAATAATCGAATCACAATTTCGCAGTTATCTGTATCATCGAATTTATTGCCAAATCATCAATCGGGCTTTAGAACAAAATATAGTTGCTCAACTGCTTTGCTTAATGTTACAGATGACATATTTCAATCCGTCGATAAAGATAATTCAACTGTGCTCGTATTAATTGACTAGAACTCGTGGCCCTCTGGCCCTGCCAGCGTAAAGAAACGGTTAACAATAAAAATGCTTGATTAAGCCGGTGGCCAGCCGACGTCCGGCCTTGCCAGCGTTAACAATACAAATGCGGTCTCGCCATTCGTGCGCGCGCGCCACTTGCTAGTATGCAGCCGTTCAGGCTGCGTGTGCGCCCGTCAGTGCTTACGGACGGCATCGGCTCTTATAGTATAAGATTATAGTAAAGCATTTGACTTACAAAGTCATGACCTCTTACTTGCAATTTTACATTATGTAGGCATCAGTTTTGATACAGTTAATATGTTCAGTTCTTACCTACAACACCGGCAGCAAAAAGTAATTCTTCATGGTTTCACGTCTTCAGCTCTTGAACTAAATTCTGGTGTACCTCAAGGCTCTATATTAGGTCCCTTACTTTACTGCGTATATACACGCAATTTCTTCTCTCTAGCTGCATTTAGTGCCAAGTATCACATGTACGCAGATGATACACACATTTACTATTCGTTTGCGCCCAATGATATTAATACTGCCATAAGCACTTTAAATGAAAACCTGAAGAACCAATTAAATATTTCCAAACAACATTGTTTAAAAATAAATGCGACTAAATCTGCTTGTCTGCTTTTTGGAAAATTTAAATCTAGAACTAATGCCTTTGATCTAATTAAAATTTACATGGATGACGTGCTGATTCGTGTTATTAATTCTGCCAGAAATTTGGGACTAATATTAGATAGTAATTTAAGATTTAAGGAAAATATAAACAAATTAATCCAAGGCGCTTTTGCAAAACTCAAAATCCTTTATAGCAGTAAAACTATTTTAAATAAAAAATAAAAATTAATGCTCTGTGATTCCCTCATATTATCGACTTTCAACTATTGTGATGTAGTTTACGGTTCTTGTCTTGATAATTTGGATATTAATAGAATACAAAAAGTACAAAACGCATGTCTTATGTTTATTTACGGTATTAGACGACGTGATCATATTTCTCATACTTTATCATATGCTAACTGGCTAAATATGAATAACAGGAGAAAGTACCATTCATTGTGCATTTTTCACAAAATTATAATCACCAAACATCCAGGATATCTGTTCGAAAGATTAAGCTTCAGAACTGACGTACACAATTTGAATGTCCGTTATTGTGGATTGCTTACACCTCCACTACATAAATATGAAATTTTTAAAAGCTTATTTTCATATAACATCTACAAACAATATAATGAATTACCTCTCAAATTTAAAATACTATCACTTCTTTGTTTTAAATCTCAACTTCGAAAATATCTACTCTCTTATCAAGCATCACAAATATAAAATCGCTGCAGTTCAAATTTTCTCAAATAGTTATAGCAACCTGGTGCCTGTCCGCTGGCGTCGGCTTCGACATTTGCAGTTAGTTTTAAGTTAGGGGCGCAAAGAAAAACACCTGCTTGTTTTAGCAGTAAGATGATTGTGTTCCTTTTGGGTTTTGTTTTATTTTTATTTTTATTTATATATACAATGTTTGTACTTATTTAGAACCCAATAAATGGATTATTATTATTATCATTATTATTATTGTTATTATATCTTTTCCTCACACAACGTTCAAGACAGCAACCTATTTTTGATTTGCAACTCGACCCTTTTAAGCAGCTTTCGGCAATGCACTGCTCACAGACAGACCACCAGTTCCAATCGTCGTCCAATATCAGGAAACTCAAAATTCTAGACAGCATCCAGCCAACAGAGCAAACCTGGACATCCACCAGCCACAGCAATCAACTCCTAGAATCCACCTTCTCTCTTCGATGACACTCTTTTGAAAGCTCTATTCAACAACAAATGGATTGACGGAACCCCTTTTTATCCATATCATATGCCAAATGCAATCTCCAAAATAAAGCTGTCCCAATATGACTTCTCAATTATTCACTTGTATATTACAATCCTTCTATCAATTATGTTTTACCACATACCAATTATCTACTTTAGTTAATTCTTCGCTTCTCTTAATTATTTCTTAATATTTTATTTTTATTCACAACGTAGATTTAGATTTTATCCTTTTTTATATTAGCCAAACATTTTCTGAATTAAACAGGGTTATATTTAATATTTTAATTAAACAAAAATCGTTTTTCTACATGCTTTTTAGTTTGTTATTTTTCAGTGATCGGAAACAAATTTCCTAACTACTACATTTTCATTATTTATGCCTTCTAGTCTTATCTATTTTGATTTAAACCTACTAAATATAATGTTATTTCAAAATTAACATTTGTCATTGATTTTCTAACTGTATTTTATCAAATTTTATTTTAATTTCAATCCACCTGCAATTTTCAAATAGCTATGTTTCAGACAATTTGTTACGATATTTTTGGAGCGTCCCCCGTAGTATTGAACTTTTGCTAGCTGAATTCTGAACTTGAATATTTATGGTTGGCTTTTGCCAATTTTTGCATGCTTTAAACTGGGTATAATTAGCTGTTTCTTATTTTTAATTATTTTCCTATAATTATCAAGCAGTTTGGTAAGCAACTCTTCGAATAATTACCCATATTCTACTAATTAAATTTATTTTGGTCATATTCCTACAGATATTTGTATATGGCGCTTAGGCAACCCCTGTTGCAAATTATTCTGCACTATTCTATTTGTTGCTAGATAAAGGATATCACTTCTTGCAGTCACATTTTTCAGGATGTTTTTTTTTTGCATCTTCTGGCCCAAAAATTTTGGAAAGTTTTGATAACTGGTAGCTGGTGGATTTTTGGAGGTCTTTCCCATTTTAAACTTGGTGCAGGCTGCTAGTGCCTCGGCCGTGTGCTTAAATTTGTGAGCTAATTAGTATAGCTCAGCTCCGTTTTGATTTTTCGGAGGATCTGAAAAAGCACATGTGCCCTTAAGACGTTCGTATTTGATTTGGTTATACTTACGTCCTTCGCAACTGCGGATTCGTTTGAGGCCAGCATTGTTTCTGCCCTTTCTTCTGGCTCAATTCCAGCGTGAGGTAAGATAAGGCCAGTTTCTTCTTATTTGAGACTTATTTGGGCGTTGTGCGTTATAGCCATTTACTGTGGGATTGGATTTACTGTCGGATGCCATTCATTTACTGTGGGATTGGATTTACTGTCGGATGCCATTTATTGTGTGATGCCATTTCCTGTCGGCTACGATCTTGGGAGAGTTCGGACGCTTCCTGCGAGAGGTTGAACTCCTCCCTGAAGAGGCTTAGCATTCCTTGTTCGGCTGCACCCTGCGGGCATCCAAACCGTCGATTTGGGCTCCTGAAATTATCGAGTTGTCAAGGAGCTCTGCAATTCCCTGGGAGCTACGCTAGAGGGTGTAGCACTGCACTCACCTGCGACACAATCACCGCTTCCTCGGTCCGCTGGGCCTCCCGCTGTGTCTGCCGGAACCCCCATTGCTTCTGCCGTCTTCGGCCCCCGCAAGCCAAAGGTTAGGAGCTGACATGTTTTTACTACAGGCAAGAAACTGATATAGCTATTTGCGCCTGGTGTATTTTATAGTTAGTTAATAGTATCTCGTCTCGTTAATAGCTAGGACATGTGCGATAATTTTTGGCATAGCAATGCTTCGTCTAGTTAAGTTATTGGTGCATGCCTTTGTATAGATCTGATGCGTTATTATAATAGGGCTTTTGCAAATTTCGAGCATCCATTTTGTGCATTTGAGTGAGCTTTATCGAACCATTAATCGAGCTTACCCGACTTTGTGAAGGCAGCTCTGCGGTTTGTTTAATATACAGATATTTATATTTACTTTCGCCGGCCGCCGCGCCCCATCGAGCTCCCCTGCAAATCGTATGTTAGATCTTTCGTTTAATTACTTCAGATTTAGGGTTGTACTTACGGCTCGTTGCCTGCGGTTTGTTTAATATACAGATATTTGTATTTATTTTCGTCGCCATTTGCTGTCAGCCGTCTGACGTTTGCTGCGTTGTTTCGATGTTGATAGTGGCTAGAGTAGCGACATCGGTAGTCGATTGCTTCTGCAGTTTCAGCTCATGACTGATTAATCTCGGGTTAGTAGCGATTGCGTCATAAGGCCCGCCGCCGGTAGAATAATTGTCAATTCCGCGTTATTGTACTTTTTTTTGCGAGTCTCTACGTAGGTACAAGTTTGCCGAAGGTTTATTCAAGCGATTGCTTTAGCGTTCATTTATGTACCTGATGTATTTCCACTAAGAAAACTGCTCTGCCACTATATCGCCATATAACCTGGTAGTTTTGACATTAGAAATTTTGGAATAATTACTTTAGAGTCTTTCTGAGCTGATATTCGGGGTTTCGCATCAGCTGAGCGCTTGCATAACCTGGCCCTGCTATATCCTGCCTCACAGGGATTAATTTATTTTTTTTGTTTTGTAATTTAATACTCGCTACGCTCCGTTTTTAACCGCGCAATGTTTTAATGTGTTAGCCCATTCACAGGTCATAGTTATTGCTGCTCGTGGGCTACTGTTTGCTCGATATTTATATTTATATTTGTATTTATATTTATTATTGCATGTCGCATACTGTGTGTTTTTTTTGGTGTTGCTAGAAATATACAAAGGTTCATACTTATTGCCAAGTATCGCCTTTGCTACTTGCAACTAATTTTGCCTACTGCCTGCTGTGATTTATATATATATATATATATATATATATATATATATATATATATATATATGTTAGCCATGCACTATAGTACCCACCAATATTTAAAATAAAGCTGTGATCTATTCATTGGTTGTTGATTTGCTTATTTTTGACTTGCTGGTTTTTATCTTCGACCTTGTGTAAGGTCCGGCACAAGGAATTGGATCTGAGTCTAGAACCTGGCGCCCACTCCTTTCTTTTTTTTTTGTATTCTCTTTCAGCATAGCTGGAACCGTGCGACCCTCGCGGCGAGCTAGCCCAACTAGGCCGATAGTTACCAGCCGGCAAAATAACCAATATAACTTTCGCCAAAAGGTAAGGCCGACCGTCTATCTTCCCTTACAAATTCTACCTTATGCCCAAATAAATCCGAGTCATTTTCATCTCATTGTAATATCCCAATTTTAACAAATTTAATTTAAACCATATTAAGCTTGTATCATAACAATATATACATATAAATATAACTCAAAAGTAAGTTTACGAATTCTCTGTGAGACTGGATACACTCGTCGTAATTGAATGATTCGTTGGCGCTCATATTTGCTTTTTAATTAACGTTAGTACTTATAAGGAAGTGCACACCGTCTCCACTGAGGTAGTGTGGCCGGCAATTGTATCCACGTAGTCACTTAGTTTTGAGAGAATTAGCAGGCGAATCAAAATCTGGTATCAATATTTATAATTTTAATGGCTAAATCCCTTCTTAACAGATATCTTGTCACATAACCTGATTTCCAATTCACTGTTTATCTCTGTTTGTCAAGCCATAACCTGTCAACTAGTTTTCCATTTTAATTTTATTAATGTTATTGCTACAATAATTGCTCATGTTTGTGAAACATGCTTATTATTTGAGTGTAGTCAAAATGCCGCTGTCGCATCGTTCTTATACGCAGAACGTATGTGTAGAAGCGAATGGGGATAATCTTGAACACGTCATTTAAATTAGATTAAGTATAGTTTAATTTTTGTTAAGTAATTTTAGTTCTTAACTTTGAAACTTTAACACCCTGTACCTCCGTTAGCTTCGATATTTCGTAAAAGTGGTAAATGAGAAAATTCTAATTTTTTAGCTTTATATCCTGGTAAACTCAAAGAATCAACTTAAAAATCACTCTGCATTTAGATTGTAGAACAGAAAAATTGTGAAAGTCTGCAATGTAAATAAATATCATTCAGTATAATTTCTAGTGCCAACAAATCGACCTTAACGTAAAATAAAGTCTTTCAGCAAACGATACATACTGGTTTATGCGACCTTCACACAAAAACTAGTTTTATTCATGCAAATGATTCCTATGAGATTGGTCAGTCAGTTAAATAGTAATGTCAAAGGGTATATATCGTTATGAAACCACAAACTGCTTATTTAGTTTTGTTGTTGGTACATCAGATATGGGCAGGTGTGTATTACAATATTATTATTACTGATTTTATTCTACTAATTTTATATTGTTTCAAAAAGCATTTAAAAGTTAATACATTGAGGACGATATCTGATTCAGAATTTTAATATGTAAATTAACTAATAAATTAACTTAGTCATCTTCAGACTAAACTATAAGAGTAATATGCGATTAATCAACTAATTTAGTTTAGATCTACATAAAAAACGCCCACCAAAACTGGGAACTGCTAACACCGATCAGCAATTACGTGATTAAATTAATTTTAGTTTAAATTTACAAAATAAATAGTAACACTTGGAATTAATGAGTGGCAAGGCTCGCCTAAGAAGCTATTGAATGAAATATGGAGAGGGTTGCGATATGATCTGTGAAATGAGTTGTCTACACGATTAAATCCAAATTAGACTTAAGAATGTAAAACAAATTTCTAGAAACACATCAACAACAATTTAATAACAAAATCCCACGTATCTCGTTTCTTCACTGTTTACCCAATTTGCAGCATTAAAAACTGTTATAAACGAATAGATAAGAATAAAGATTTTAAAGTGTCTGAAAATAACTTTCTAGTCAGATTTGACAGAAAAAAATATTTATATATTATTATTATATTCCCTTTTTTTTTAATACAGCAG
>CALNHX010006395.1:31832-90289 GCA_940337035.1 Agriotes lineatus
CAAACAAAGGAGCGTAAACATAGCTGATTTTAGTCATCAGCTCACAAACGAAGTCAATTAAAAATTGATGCAGTAGCACGCGCGAATGCCTTCGTAGAGGCGAGTTACTTCAACCGAAAGCGAAAGGTAAATGAAATCGCGGACGGAAAAAGACCGCTGCGGCTGGCGCATAATGATAACGAATTATTTTGGGAAAACCAAAATCAGAGAGCTCGCGCAAAGCAAGATTTGATATCGTTTGAAATACAGCGAATAATAATTCAAGTGGGAATATACGGGCTGGCCCGGAAATAAATTGGTAACTGGCGAAACAATTAAGCGGAGCCAAAAAATTGTTTCACTCCCCACGGCCAAAAGAAATACCTGAGGTATGACTATACTAAAGCAATTGAAAAGGTTATCGTCAGTCAAAGAAGGCGAAAGGAAAGTAGGGAAATAGATGGGGAATAAAAGAGTAAAGTTAAGAAAAGAAGAAGAGATAGAAAGTTTCTACGGAGGGAATAGTCGTGAGCAAAGTGCTAAACCGATCCGTCGCGCTAGATGAAAAAGGCGCGTCGGTGGATAAGTTAGACGCTTAGCTCCGTACCATAGCCAACGGGAAACGAACTAATCAGAAGGTTACCTTAAACGTGTACTGGCAGAACACACGCATTGGACCTAGTCAGCGTACTGAAAAGTTGCTGAGATTTAGCCAACGGCTGAGACAGCAGCCGGAAATCGTTACTGAATTAAAGAAATGGGATTTGGAATAGGCCAATAAGGTAGAGAAGAAAATAAATCGGAAAAAGGGATACCTGGGTATTAAAAGAGTATTGTAAAGGAAGATAGTGTAACGAAGAGGGATTTGGAAGGGATAAGTCCGATGTCCGTCAGTCAGTCAGTCAACGCAGGGCTGTTTGAAAGAAGCTATTGTAGTGAAATGGGAAATTAGCAAAAGGTGAGGACACTGATGATCACAGACACTCAGCGCGGGCCCCTGTAGTGATCACCGCAAATGTAAGCGACTGTGAAGAAGAGCGCCAAAGCAGAAAACTCTAAACCCTGCTGGTCGAGGAAAAGTGAACAGTCCAGAAACGACTGCACACTGAAACACCGTGTGAATTAACACACAGCGAAACACCGGAGATAAGTCACAAAAACTTACTCCTGTATGAAACATCGCAGAATTGAAAACACTACGACAAAAAATTCGGGTAAAACCCAGGACAAAAAAAGCCCCAAAAACCATACCCGCCCCGAATTTGGGTAAAGACCCCAGAAGCCGGAGGGAACGACCGCACCACCACCAATCCCAGTTCGGGCATTCAGCCAGTCGTCGCAGCTAGATGGAAAAGGCGACGGACTGAATGTAACTCCCTCACCAAGTCGGATGGCAACCCAATCGCTCGCCCCGACTCCCAGAAATCTCCACAAGACCGAAAGAAACCCGCCCCCAAAAACCATTAAAAACCCAAGCATGAACTCATGCATACCACAAATCCTAAAGGCTACTAAAGAACCTAATAAAGTCGACCTGACGCTTTGGAAATATCTCGTGAAGCGAGATGGGGAAGGGAAATAATAAGATATTTGATGGAAAGGTTTTCCAAAAAGAGACCGACCCTGCATGTCCAACCAACCACCCTAAGTAAATCGTGCAGGTCTAGAAACTCTTATACAACTAACTCCATCGTCAGAAAGACACACTTCGAAAAAGTAAAGAAGACTCAAGCACTCATCACGAAAGCAACTCACCTAAACACTTGCTTCACTATCAACAAAAGACTCAAGAAGAGTTCGATAAAAGGTCCAATCGCTATCTATAAAGAAGCGAGAAAATCCGTCACTCAAAAGTGTTTCACCTAATATAATCTAATGATAGGGAAAAGTACTGTTACGATTGTCACTTGGTTTGTGTTGTTAAGGTGACAATCGAAAACAAAGATTATTTAGTTCATTATATTGGTTCATGAAGCAACACGCGTTTTATTTCAATTTCTATATATGAACACATTTACGTAAGAAATAACGCCCCAAAGGCTCCAATCTTACAATTGGTGATCCCGAACGTGTGATGAACATCATACCCAGACCTGAATCGAATCCTCTCCCACAGCTTCACAACCCCCTCCGCCTCCTCCAGCATACTGCGCTTATGTCGTGCAGTCCCCTGGAGCTCATCTAAAAAAGCTAAGTGTTATCACAAATTAGAAAATTGACATTGACACCTTGCCATAATTTCGCACAGTGTAAGCAAGCTTGACCCATCCGCTCTCATCGACCAGAACCAAAGCAAACTCGCCCGCAGCGCACACCAAGAGCCCATCTCTTCCCGCCGCGCCGGCCGAATCCATCTGTCAAAGCGAAATTGAGCCAGTTCGCTGCACAACTATCGTCCGTCTTCGAGCACCAGTGCAGCCACACTATAAGCTAAGTCGTCCTTTTATTTTACAAAAAATGGAGAGTAAGCTGACTTTCCCACCGTTTATGCCTCACGATGTCACTTTATATTTTGTCCTTGTTGACCGTTATTTCACGCAGTTGGGCATAAACGATGAGGCCCAAAGATACAGTTTGCTCTTGCTTAACTTGCCTTCTGATGTGATTCCAAAAGTGAGAGACTTGATAATAACACAACCACAGCGCCAACCGTTTACTAAAGTCAAGGAGCGTATTCAAAATTCTTATGTTGAACCAGTCAGTTCTAAACTGTCCTTACTGTTTGACAACACTGCATACAATGGCAATCCTACAAATCTGTGGTCAGAAATATTAAAACTCACTATGGATCTCAATTACCCGCTTCAAATGGCACGTGACATATTTGTACACCGCCTACCCAATGAACTCAAATTGTTTGCTTATTCCAACGAACGAATGGACATTGGAGAACTCGTTCGAAAACTGACTCAATTTTCTTCTTTTCCCAATGTTCAGTTCCCTGGCACGAACTTTCCGTCGCCGCGTTGTAGTAATGACAACTCACGTTCGACATATGACACTTATCAAAACCGCGAACCTCACATTGCAAAACAGCCTGCTATTACTAATGCACCAAACCGTCCTCCTAAAAGCATATGTTACTACCACCACAAGTTTGGTTCAAAAGCATTCAGATGCACTACACCTTGTTCTTTTAATTAAAAAAACGCAAACTATGTTTAACGAGCTACTCTCCAGCTGCGTTAAACAACAATCCTTCAGGAGTGGCCAATTTCATTGTTTTATTTGATTCTTTAAATAATATTAATTTCGTTGTTGACTCTGGAGCAAACGTTTCAGTTATACCAAAGCAACTCGTTACTAGTAAATTATTAGAATTTGTCAATACTGTCCCTAAAAGGAAAGTATTAATGGCAGATTCGTTCCCTTTACTTATAGAAGGAACAGTGACACTTAAACTGTCGTTTAACATATTTCCACGACCAATTGAGTGGACCTTTTATGTACTAGATGTCGATTTGCCCCTTTTAGGATTAGATTTTCTTCAATTCTTTGAACTAGTTATTAATTTCAAAGATCGAACAGTTGCACCTCTGCCTGCACGGATGCCTCATCACTCAAAAGAGCACGGCAATCAACCCGTTCAGCAACATCAGATTCGCAACACACTCGATCCAATTTCTTATAACAGTCCGACAAAATCCGATGTACACCCGCACCACGTAGAATTCTACCAGGTAGGGCCTATTCATCAAAGAGGGCCTCAATCATCCGAATTCGCAGTACAGACACGTGACATAAAACCAACAGCGGGCTATGTTCATCAAAGATGGCAACATCCATGGCCAACGACGGTCCATATACCTGATGCGTCGCACATTGCAAACGAATCGACACAGCGTGTTTTACCTTCCACGTTTTACCTTCCACGTGCATATCGACACCCGAGCTCATACACCCGCAACGGTGCGGGCCGACTCGAATTGAACAACAACAATTCCGTCATCCATCGATCCCCTCGATGCAATCTGCATCTCAGCAGCCGCCTTGTCCACTTATTCAGCGCGCACCGTTACCGGTCGTACAGCAGCAGCAACTGTACCCAACCGATACACATGCACCAACTCCTTCGATGCAATCTGCATATCCCCAACCTCCTTGTCCAGTTATTCAGTGCTCACCGCTTCCGGTCTTCCAGCAGCAGCAGCTTTACCCAACCGCCGCACATACACCGTCTTCAACATGCATGAACGGTCTTGCTTCGGTACAGTTCGCGCTACTGCAACCGTGGGCTCACAAGCGGGCACAGTCATTGACACCCGTCCGTGCGCAGTTTCCGAACATGCTGCCACCAGTTGCAGTCATGCATCCTGCACATTCGCCCCCTACGTCGTGTAACACAGCCCCTTCATTACAGTGGGCATCGCACGATCATCGGCGAGTTTCGGACATGCTTGCTCCACCATCAACATACACGAGTGGACCAACTTCAAACAACCTCATTCATCTGCAACCTTCTTCAGGTATACCTCTTGTAGGTATACAGGTACCGATCGCTGCACAACAGCAAGTGTGCATACAACGAGGGGCACCGGTAACGCACACGCTTATATCGTACCCAACCACTCATCCACCGATTGCTGCGATTCCAACTGCACAAACTCAGCCTCAATTGTATACATCGGTCGCTTGTCTGCAAAAGGGGAAGCCTGCGCAGCTGCCTCATCTGCACGCTTCTAGATCCGAACCATTTGATGTTTACCAACTCAAATCGCCTATCATCCAGTGTCACCAAGTCATCATGTTGTTCCTATGAGCGGTTCGTGCAGTAACCATTCACAGATATGCAATCATCAACAATCCTCACCACACAACAATCAGCAAAGTATACAACCAGCATCTTCATCAAACAAAAATATCCCTGGTTCTATTGAACAAGAATATAAATGTCTATTGCGACAGTTTCCGGAATTACTTGACGATTTTAATATCAATGCACCTGTCAAACATAAGGTCATACTAAATGCAGGCGTTTGAATCCTGAGCAATTGTCATTTTTGGAAAAGCATCTGCAAGAGTTGTTAAAATCAGGCATTATACAAAGAGCAACAAGCCCTTGGGCAGCAGCCATTCATTTGGTAAAGAATGCGGACGGTAGCTACAGAGTGTGCGGTGATTATCGACCTTTAAACAGCGTCACAATCCCAGACATGTTCCCTATACCATTTATCCAAGATTTTACCTACAGAATTCATGGTTCAACGATCTTTTCAAAACTAGACTTAAAAAAAGCGTACTTTCAGATACCAATTGCTCCTGAAGATACAGATAAAACAGCCATAATAACACCGTTGGGTAGCTATAAATACCTACGAATGAACTTTGGATTACGGAACGCTCAGAGTACAGCTTACAGTACCATCAAATCGGTAATTGGGGAATCGCTCAAGGTGCTTAACTAGCACTCAAAAGCAAAAAATATGCGGCTTAAAAAGCACGCAATAAATAAGAATAATCATAATAGAAATTGGTTATCAAGTCGAAAAGGTTGAGAATAATGTTGATAGTATAATACTATCCGTAGGGTGAATAGGCGAGATAAGCTAAACATGCACATACATCATCATACATAAAATCACATACATACAATCAGGCACACCAGAATTCACTCCTCCACTTGTCCTTCTCCAAAGTAAAGTTTTAAATCTTTAATATGCCCAACTCCAACGTTCTTATTGTCGGGGACGGTCACTAACTGATAGGTAAGTGGGCCGGTAACTTTTTGTACTCTGCATTTGACATATTTAGGAGCCAATTTCTGATTGAAGGATTTAGATGCATCAGATAAGACGTAGTTCCTTTTCCAAACCAAATCATTGACACAAGTTATAGTGCTAGGAATTGCGTTGGTAGGAATTATTGAGGCGCTTAACAACGTCTTGATAAAGTTCAGAAAGTTGGTTAACGTCTGAAGCCAGGTCTTTACGAGTTTCTAAAGATAATTCTTCTTCTTGGAAGTTCTTAAGACGACCGTAATAAGTCCCAGAAACTGGTACAGTCCTCCCAAAATTTAAGAAAGAAGGGGTGTAACCCGTCGCCTCATGAACGGCGTTACGCAAAGCGTGTGCAACTTGATAAATGTGTTCGTCCCACGAACGATGATTATCCGACACATAAGAGCAAAGAGCAGTACCGATAACTCGGTTAACTTTCTCGACAAAATTGACTTGGGGATGGTAAGAAGCATTATACCAAACTTGTTGAACTTGGTATTGTTTCATCAAGGCTTTAAATTGGGAACTTATAAATTGTGGTCCGTTATCAACCATACATATTTGAGGAACACCAAAAATCAGGAAGACTTCGTTCTCCAAAAACTTGGCTACTGCTTTAGCAGTGGCAGCGCGAACAGCTTTAACTAGGATAAACTTGGTTAGCCAATCACATACAACTATGATAGAAGTGTTACCAGTTTTCGTGCGAGGTAAAGGACCCATTATGTCAATTGACAAACATTGAAAAGAGTATAAAATCTTCTTATTTTGGCCCATTAAACCAGGTCTAGCAAGTTGACTAACTTTACTCGCAGCACAAGTTTCACAATGGCGTATGTAACGGATGACATCGGCACGCATTTTAGGCCAGTAATATTGTTCGGAGATCTTACAAAAGATTTTATAACCACCCAAGTGAGCAGATGTGGGACTGTCATGAAAGAGTTTGTAAATTTCAGTTCGGCGAGATCGAGGTATCACCTGTTTCCATTCCACTAAGTTGCTAACAATGGCATGACGGTTGGGAACATACTTGAAAAGTCGGTGATTTTCAATTCGCCAAGTAGGAAATTGATTAGGACTTTGGCTAAACGTTCAAGCATTTTTAAGTACCAAGAGTCTAAGTCACTATCAACAAGTTCTAGAGCGGAAACCTGAATAGGAGCTCGCGATAAAGCATCGGGAACTACATTATGTTTGCCCTGTCGGTGTCGAATTGTAAAATCGTATTGCGACAGACGGACACTCCAACGGGCTAAACGGCCTGTGGGGTCTTTCATATTAGTAAGCCACAATAAGGAATAGTGGTCAGTTAACACAGTGAAATGTGTACCTTCGATATACGGTCTAAATCTCTAAATGCCAAAGATGACAGCTAAACACTCTCTCTCGGTGACAGAATAATTGCGTTCGGCCTTGTTAAGGGTACGTAAAGCATAAGCAATAACCTTTTCCTCATCGTCAATATTTTGTGTAAGAAGACAACCGAGGCCAAAATTAGAGGCGTCACATTCTAACGTGAACGGCAGCAAAAAATTTGGACTACTCAAAACAGGAGCGGAGGTCAAACAAGATTTAATTTGATTAAATGATTTAAGAGCATCATCAGTCCAATGCACACGCTGCTTTTTAATATGACCTTTAATTAGGTCCGAAATAGGAGCAGTAATAGTGGCAAAATTTGGAACGAAGCGACGATACCAAGAAGCTAAGCCAATAAAGCGTTTGACTTCGGTCACCGTATTTGGTTGAGGGTATTTAGTGATAGCCAAAATTTTATCAGGGTCCGTGCGTAAACCATTTTTATCGACAACAAAGCCGAGGTACGTAAGACTGGGACGGCAAAACTGACATTTGTCGATATTGACAGTTAAGTTAGCGTCTTTAAGGCGGGTATAAACTTGCTCTAAGGTGCCCAAGTGTTCTTTAAAGGTTCCAGACACGATAACAATATCGTCTAAATACACGAAGATGTTTTCACCCAATAGCGGACCAAAAATGCTATCCATGAGACGTTGTTGACTGGCAGCTGCGTTCGCGATCCCAAACGGAACGACTGTAAACTCGAACAAACCACGTCTAGGGACTGTAAAAGCTGTTTTTTCGCACGAATCTGGATGTAGAGGAATTTGGTAAAAAGCTTGCTTAAGATCGATGGACGTAAGATAACGTGCATCGCGCAATTTATCAAGAATGCTATTTAAATATGGTAAAGTGAACAGAATTGCCTGGAGGCTGTTGATCAGGATTCCGTTGCTTTGCGCTGGTTCTATCCCTCAAGCACGTAAACAAGACTGTGTTTACGTTTTAAACCAATGTAGTCAATGGTACTTGAAAGGGACGACAGTAAACCACCTTGGGAGACGCAGCCTCACGTCTCGATGTATTATGGCTTAGTATCAGGGTGGCGACGTAGTGAATGAATCAAACATTAAATGCAGATTGTTTTATTGCGAAAATAAACGGTGTATTTATACAAAACAAGAATGCTTAACTAAGTAACAATTCAAAGTTCATAATAGTGGAGTGTAATAGAATGCGTTTAAAGGTCCGAAGACCGCAACTCAGCACGATAAGCCTTTTATAGTTCCGCATGGGTTTGCAGACTGAAGCGTTGAACTTGGCTTTCTAGGTCGCTTATTAAGCGAAATGTCGAGTTGCATTTTTACTGCGGTGTTTAAACTAAATGTTGGCGAAACAATATTCGTTAAGATTTCGTAAATGGGACTGAATTTTGCCTGTTTTAATTCAAGATTAAAACAGATATAAATTAAATATAAACTTGCGAAATTATGAAGTAAAACTTGAGGTTAAAACTGTTTGTTTATGAAATCAGAATTACATTTAGAACTTCTGACTGGTTTCGTAAATTTTGTTATTAAAATTTATGTGTGTTTAAATCAAGTTTAAACATATTGCCAATTTTAGGCTGAAGAAAAAGAAAAAGAAAAAACTATATTGTTTCTTCCACATTAAGGGTTTTTAGAGGATATTCTTCTACGGCTGACTGGCGTTGTTTGGATTGATGCTTCCTTCGGTTGATCCTTTTCCGAATTTAGTAGAAAGCTCCTATTAGAATAGCCCCTCCCAATAGGCTGCCTGTGATCCCGCTGGATAGATAGGAGTGGTGGCGGATGGTTTTCCAAGTAATGTCCTTTAGGTGCTGCTGAAATTCCAACTGCGAAGTTTGTAGATCCTCGAAGTGGTCTGACTGTTTTAGTACTGGCTCCTCTGCAATTTCTGAAAAGGAGTTGGGTGTTATTGTGTTGGTAAAATTAATGCTGACGGCCTTGGAATATCCTGCTAGGATCTTGAATTTCTTGTTATGCCTGGGGGTTGACGTATTCTTTGTAGTTTGGATGATGCAGTCTGACGAGATTTGAATTACACCTGTAGTGTTGATAGTGATTTCTTCCCTATTGCCACTACAAGTGATAGCTATTCGGGTTGGCTTGTTGACTACGAACATCCAGGTGTTTTCCATGTATAGTTGTTTCCAAATAATGGACTGGATCTGATGTCTTCGTAGGCTGCATTGACTAACTTCCGTTCGATGATATATATCATCAATGATGCAATTTGGGTTATTTTCAATTCCTTTCACGACTGTTGGACTGCAGATATACGTGTTTGGAGTAATTTGGAGATTTTCTTTGAATTCCTCATCTGTCTCTTGAAAGTACATTTGTAGGTTGTAATCCACAGCGAAGATCCCTTTTGGTACGTCGATCACGCAGTAGCACCCATTGTTAATTTGGAGAGGAATTGGTGTCACCTTGATTAAGGTATATTCGGTTTTTTCTACTATGATGAAGTATCCTTGGACGTTGATGTAGATGTCATCATGTCCGATGTCGACCTTTAGGATTGGGGTCGGTAAAATTTCTAAGTTTGGCGTGAGTTTACTGGTTGCATTTGCGAGGATTTGCTTGATTTGGGCAGGTGTGATTAACTCGTAAAAATTACCTTGTTGGAAATAAACGTTCAAAATGTTTGTGTGGTAATTGCACAGTTCACTAATAACATTTGTGGCGACTTGATAGACACTGATGATGTGGATATTTAATCAGTTGGAGTCGGTTGCCTTATACCATTTGTCCATGTTGTTGATTGCCCTGATTCCTTGGTTCAGCTTCTCTTGAAAGTGTTCCAGTTTCTGATCAATTCGTTCTTCGGTTTCATTAAATCTTGAAAGTGCTGACAGCAAGAATTTGGATTGTTGATTGTCCATTTTTATTAATTCCTGTTGATTTTTGTCGAGTCTATCAATATCTTGATAGACTTCGTCATTTACTCCGAAAATTGACGTGAGTACAGTCCCAAGCACTCCTCGTTTCTCTCGTCTTGTTATGATATCTTCCATGCCAGTTTTAATCATTCCATATGCCTTTTTTGTTCCAGAAGATGATGCACCAATGTCTTGCATAACGTATCTTCGGACAGTTCTTTCGCAGAGTTGCAGAGGTCGTCGAATTTGTCCACCATGTCGGTAACTGTTTCGAAGTCTTCTTCGATCTTCCCCCTCTCGAACTGGATTTCGATCCTGAATGTTCCGCGTTCAATCTTCCCGTGTCCAATATGCTCTACATAGTACCCGCTGTCTGGTTTTTGTATGTTGAATTCTGCCTTACTCAATGTATTTGTAGTAAGGAGAGTAAATATGAGTAGAAGCATTTTCCACTTAAACGTGACAGTTTTCTTTGGTACTGGGAATGATTGTGTGTGGGTGCTGTTGGCCGAAATTTTCTCTTCGGGCTCTGGTTCCTGCGATTCTTCGTTAGTTGGTAATGGAATGATACTGCCTATGGAACGTTTTAATTGATGTCCTGATTTCTGGATGGTTACTACTCGTACGGGTCCATCGGTTGCAGGATGAATGTCGGTAACTCTCGCTAAGGGCCATTTACTAGGATTGATATTTTCTTCTTTGATTAACACTAGGTCACCAATTTTTATATTCTCCACCGGTTTCTTCCATTTGTTTCTTTGCTGTAATCCATGAAGGTAGTCTGAGCTCCATGATTTCCAAAAATCTTGCTTGATTTTTTGGATCAATCTCCAGCGATTTGACAAATTTGTTGATATTGGTGTGCTGATTGGGTCTGGTGGTGAGATCTCTCTTCCTATCAGGAAATGGCCTGGTGTCAATGCAGTGGTGTCTTCAATATTGTTGCCTTGTGGGCACAGAGGACGTGAGTTTAAGCAGGCTTCGATTTGGCAAAGCAGAGTTGTTAATTCTTCAAACGTTAGAGTAGCGTTGCCAATGGTTCTCTTCAGATGATGCTTCATTGATTTTACTCCTGCTTCCCATATTCCTCCTAAGTGTGGAGCTACTGGAAGGATGAAGTGCCATTGGGTACCAATGGTGGATAAATTTTCTTGGATAACAGGGCCTTCCATTGCTTGACGAATTTCCTTGTCCAAGACCTTTCTTGCTCCAACGAAATTCGTTCCGTTGTCGCTATAAAGATGTGCACAGCGTCCTCTTCGGGCGATGAATCTCCTGAAGACTGCTAGGAAGCTGTTTGTTGTCATGTTGCTGACGGCTTCTAAATGTATTGCCTTGGTTGATAGACAGACAAAAACAGCAATGTACCCCTTGGATGAAGAATGCCCTCTTCCCTTGGATGTTCGAATTTGTATTGGACCGGCATAGTCCACTCCTGAATGGAAGAATGGCGGGGTTGAATTGACTCTGGTTGATGGAAGATTCCCCATTAATTGCTGGGCTGCCTCTGCCTTGAATCGGATGCATCGAAAACATTTCTTGATGCTGGAGCTGACGGCTTTCTTTGCGTTGATGATTCAATATTTTCTTCGGACATAGGACAGTGTGAGTTGAGTGCCACCGTGTAAGGTGCGTAAATGTGCCTCATGGATTATTAATTTGGAAACATGGTTGGAGTAAGGAAGGATAATTGGGTGTTTTTCGTGGTAGGATAAATTTGATTTTTCTAGTCTTCCTCCAACACGGATGATTCCATGTTGATCGATGAATGGATTGAGATTGGCGATTTTGTTGTTGGAGTCCACACATTTTCTCTTTTGGAGTTGAGAGCCTGTTGCCTTCAAAATAGGATCACTTCCTTGGACGACCTTGATGAGTGTGAGGATGGTGTCTTCCATTTCTTTTACTGATAGACATCCTGGTTGAATGGGAAGACGCCTACACTTGTTGATGAATCTTCGGCAGTAGGACACGACTCGTATCATTCTTGTAACAGACGAGAAGCGATGAACAATCTCGTTCTCGTCTTGATGAACTGTAGCTTGATGCACAGTGTAACCCTTTGCTTCTTCATTGGTTGTGGCGGTGTCTGGTTGGCACGGCCATAACTCTTTGTTAATTAACCAGCTTGGTCCATCCCACCATAGTATGTTCTTTTAATTTCCCTGGACTAGTACCTCTGGAGATGACGTCTGCAGGATTTTCTTCTGACTTGACGTGGTTCCAATGTTGGGCCGGAATCAGGTGGTTGATTTCGGCTACGCGGTTTGCGACGAATGTCTTCCATCTTACTGGATCTCCCTTTATCCATCCTAGTGTGACCATGGAGTCGGTCCAGGTGAAGGTAGGTCCCTTAGGAATGTCCAGTGCCGTGATTACCCGTTGTAATAGATTAGAAAGTAGTACTGCTGCGCAGAGTTCCAGTCTGGGTAGGGTTGTTTTTGCTCGAGCTGGTACTACCTTGGATTTGGATATTAATAATGATACCTTGGATTGGCCTGATGACGTGATGACTCTGGTGTAGACCACGGCTCCAATAGCTGTTTCGGAGGCGTCACAGAATCCATGCATTTCCATTTGGGCTTCCCTTTCAGTAAAGAGTCACCTTAGTAATGTAATTTCTTTTACTGATTTGAGTTGAGATTTAAACGTTTCCCATTTGCCTTGGATACTTTCTGAAACTGGGTCGTCCCACTTGATATTTTCGAGCCATAGTTCTTGGATGAGCAGTTTAGCAGTGATGATGATGGGTGCTAACCAACCCAATGGGTCGAAAATTTTAGCGACTTCGGATAATATGGTGCGTTTTGTGGATCCCTTTTGTTTCACATCCACCTTGAAGCAAAACACGTCTTCATATGGAGACCAATGAACGCCCAATGACTTCTTTACGCCGTCCTCACTTATTTCGAGGTAGGTTTGCTCCTTCAATTCTTCAGGTAGTTCTTGTATGATGGCTAATTCATTACTGCACCATTTGTGTAGGGTAAAACCTCCACGTTTTAATAAGGAAATTAACTGACCTTGTTGCTTGATTGCTTCTTCTAAAGTGTCGGCTCCGGAGAGTACATCGTCCACATAGAAATCTCTCTTCACGACTTCCGCTGCTAATGGAAAGGAAGATTTCTCGTCCTCTGCTAATTGGTGCAAAATTCGGATGGCCAGATAGGGAGCTGATGCGGTTCCATAAGTGACGGTGCATAACCTGTATTCCCTGATTGGCTGTGATTGATCGAATCTCCATAAAATTCTTTGATACTCCTGGTCTTGGCTGTCCATCTTGATTTGTCGGTACATTTTCTCAATGTCCGCAGAGAAGACGACCTTGTGAGTCCTCCATCGGAGTAGAATGTCGACCACCTCTTGCTGAAGTTTCGGTCCAGCATACATGACTTCGTTTAAGGATTTTCCATAAGATGCTTTGTTCGAAGCGTCGAAGACGACACGGAGCTTGGTTGATGAACTTGCTTCTCGAATTGCGCCGTGGTGTGGGATGTAATACTTGCCATTGCCATTGTTTTCCTGTTTCTTTTCTACTCTTTCCATATGTCCTAGATCCAGATATTCTTGCATGAATCTCTTGTATTGGATTTCTAGATCTTGGTCTTGTCTCAGCTTCTTTTCCAGTTGTAGTAGTCACGCCAATGCCGAGGGTTTGGACTTTCCCATGCTCGCTGAAGTTTGCTTAAATGGAATCTTTACTATGTATCTTCCATCCTGGTCTCGCTGCACTGTGTCTGTGAATTTATTCTCACATACCTGGTCGTCTGGGGAAATTTTTCGTTGAGTGGGAACTTCATCTATGTTCCAGAATTTTTGTAACTGCTCGTCTTCTTCAATTTTGGCAACCATGGTGTTGACTTTAATGCTGTCGTTATGTTGTCTTCCAAAGGTTCCAGATAAAATCCAGCCCAGCTCGGTATTTTGTCCTAAGATGCCATCCTTTGTTTTAGTGATTCCTTCTAGAATTATTTTTGAATATTCTTCGGCGCCTAGAATTATATCTATAGGGCCAGGTTGGTTAAAAGTTGGATCGGCGATGAAAATGTTGCTCCAGGAATTGATATTTATATTTGGAATTGGGTGATGAAGGCATGGCTTTGGTAAGTTTAGGAAGTATTAGTAAATTGACAGGTAGGGAAAAGTTACTTGAAAATCTAGGTGTGATCAAACCTGGGATTTTCCATTTGGCAATCTTTGGCTCGCTGTTCCCGATTCCTGTGATTTCAGCTCGAACTTTGGTCCTGGGTAACGCCAATAATTCGGCTGATGCTTCCGTGATAAATGACCCTTGAGACCCGGGATCTATTAATACTCGTAATAGATGAGTCATCCCGGATGCTGCCTTTACTTGAACCATTACTGTGGCAAGTAGAACTTGGCTCTCCTGTGCGCCTAAATTGGTGGTGATGATGTCCGACTTCGGCTTCTTCTCTTGAGCGTTGGAAGTCTTCATCGCTGCTGCATGAGCTGACGTCCTCATTTTTTTGGGCAGGGAGCGGCCTTGATGGTGGCTGCGCCTTATGAAGCAGTGTATGATGCGGGAAGCGACAGATCCTACAATTAAAATAGGCACGGCATGGTATATTTGAATCGTGCCGCAAACATCGATAGCACAATCGATTGGTTTTTACTGCTTCTTGTTTTTCATGGGTAGGTAGCCTCTGGAATTGACTACAGTTGTCGATGTAATGATCTCCATGGCACAGCTTGCAATTTAGGGATGCGGAAGCGTAATTCTTCTGTGGTCTTTCCTGCGTGGGCTTTCGAGCTCCATCGATGGATTCCAGGGATTGGAACCGCACTTGCAAGAAAGCCATTAAATTTTGGTGATCCTGAACTTCGTTTGGACATTGGAGCGACTGCTCATATAATTTGTTGGTTTCAGGATCCCATTTTCGAGCGATAGCTCTGTTAATCCACGGACCCCAACTGTCCGTGGAGATGCCTAAATTTTTGATTGCCTCCACACATTCCTTGATGGAGTCGTGCAATCTTTTTAACCCTTGGGCTGACTCTTTGGAGAGGGCCGGCAGATCGAATATGGTATCTAGCAATTTAGTTAAAATAAGGCGATTATTTTGATACCTTTGTTGCAGCAGATTCCAGGCGGTGTTGTAATTTGCTTGGGTAACAGCTAGATGCTGGATCAGTCGGCTTGGCTCTCCCTTAACATGCGTCTTTAAATATTGCATCTTGATGACATCGTTCATATTCTGGTTGTCATTTACTAATTTGGTGAATAGGTCCTTGAAAGTGGCCCATTCCTCATAATTTCCCTCGTATCTGGGAATTTTGACTCGAGGAAGCGAGATGGCTGCTGCTTGCTCGTTCCTTGTCGGCGCTTGCAATAAAATAATTAAATTTCTATACCTGTCTTCCAACGTAGTATATTCAGGACTGAAGTGCATTTGTTCTGAAGCCATGTCGTTTGACATAACTTCTTCGTCCATCTCGACCACACGATCCCATTTCTCTCTTAATTCCCTTGTCGTGATGGCGGGCCTCCCTAATTCTTGTGTTAGTTCGGCGTCGTCCATCGCTTGCTTAAAATTCTGAATCCGAATCTGCAGTTTTCGGATACGAACCTTTTGCTCGGGGTTGGCCACCATTTCCTCTTGAGTTCTGCTTACGGAGGGGTTGGAAATTTCCGTTGATTTTGAACAGCTCTGCAAGTAACTTTTTGCTTCGCCGTATATGGCTTTAATTTGGTCGTAATACCCTGTTTTAAAATAATTATGAGTTGGAATACTTAGCTGCCCCATTTCTGCATGATTTTTAGTTGCAGTGTTCCAAAGTTCGTCCAGCGTTTTGTTGCGACTGGCGATGTAGGCTTCGTTTTTTCGGCTGGCAGGGTTCTTTTTGCTGTTAGATAATACTTGATTTATCTTCTGCGAGAGCTCTTCTTGGCCGACAGCTAATTTGTTGAATTCCTCCATGTTGTTAGCCATTTTCTGGGAACTGGGTGGTTGGCAGATGTTGTCTTCTTCTCGGGATGTGTTTGTTCGTTAGTTGGAGACAGATCCGGCTCGAAGGACCATGAACAGAATTGCCTGGAGGCTGTTGATCAGGATTCCGTTGCTTTGCGCTGGTTCTATCCCTCAAGCACAAGACAAGACTGTGTTTATGTTTTAAACCAATGTAGTCAATGGTACTTGAAAGGGACGACAGTAAACCACCCTGGGAGACGCAACCTCACGTCTCGATGTATTATGGCTTAGTATCAGGGTGGCGACGTAGTGAATGAATTAAACATTAAATGCAGATTGTTTTATTACGAAAATAAACGGTGTATTTATACAAAACAAGAATGCTTAACTAAGTAACAATTCAAAGTTCATAATAGTGGAGTGTAATAGAATGCGTTTAAAGGTCCGAAGACCGCAACTCAGCACGATAAGCCTTTTATAGTTCCGCATGGGTTTGCAGACTGAAGCGTTGAACTTGGCTTTCTAGGTCGCTTATTAAGCGAAATGCTGAGTTGCATTTTTACTGCGGTGTTTAAACTCAATGTTGGCGAAACAATATTCGTTAAGATTTCGTAAATGGGACTGAATTTTGCCTGTTTTAATTCAAGATTAAAACAGATATAAATTAAATATAAACTTGAGAAATTATGAAGTAAAACTTGAGGTTAAAACTGTTTGTTTATGAAATCAAAATTACATTTAGAACTTCTGACTGGTTTCCTAAATTTTGTTATTAAAATTTATGTGTGTTTAAATCAAGTTTAAACATAAAGGATAAGCATCCTTCTTGGTAACCGAATTTAATTTTCGACCGTCGAAACAAAGTCGATACGAACCATCTTTCTTTTTGACTAAGACCATTGGAGGACTCCAAGGAGATTTCGAGAGACGAATAATACCCATCTCTAACAAGCGATCAAGTTCGTGGTCGGCATGGACTTGCATAGCAGGAGACAAAGGATAGTATCTCTGCTTAATAGGAGATGCGTCACCCGTATCAATAGTGTGTACAACTAAATTAGTTAAGCCTAAAGTAGGACCAGAAATTTCAGCAAACTTCCCAACAACTTGGTCTAGAAGAAGTTTTTGTTGAACTGACAAATCAACTACGCCACAAATAGTCTGCAGCAAAAAAGTTTCAGCCACATCCAAGCGTCCAGCGACAAAATCAGTCTTTGCTCCAAAAGCGTAGCAAAAATCAACACCTAAAATTAGTGTAGACGGAATTGAGTCACAAATAACCGCATCGATGGACCTAGTAATACCATCAATGGTAATGGGTAAGGCAACAGTACCTAAAATATTTTGTAGCTGACCGTCAGCAGTAGTCAAGGTAAGCGGAGACTTATTGTTACACAATTTGAGATCATGTCTCTGAAGTAAATATAAACCGTTGCGCCCAATTAAAGTTTGATTGGCCCCTGTATCGCAAAGAGCGTGAATAGATTCGCCATTAATATAAATGGTTAAATAAGGACGGTTGTCAGAATGTTGTTTAGTAAAGGTGGCTGAAGTATTACAAGTCATACGGCAAAATTCATTCACAGTTCGTAACCAAGATTCCCAAGATAAAGTATCAGCCTTAGGGCCGGTTGCAGAAAGCAACGTTAAATCTAGTGTTAGCTAACATCGCGTCAAAGTGAACAAAAACGAATCAAATCTCAAATGCTTATGGTAACTAATACATTAGTAAACAAAATTTGATGCGATTTTGTTCACTTTGACGCGATGTTAGCTAACGCCAGACTTAACATTGCTTTCTGCAACCGGCCCTTAGTATAATAGGGATAAGGAATAGATCGGCTGTGATATCTACCCTTTACTTTGCGTTTTTTTGGATGGCATTTAGGACAAGTGGCAAAATAACTATTTGCATGACCGCAAATATAACAAAAAATAGTCTTATCTGCTGAGCAAGTATGGAAAGTACGGCCTAATTTACGGCAGTTCCAAGAAGTGGTCGTACTTTTCGCACGGTTAGTTCTAGGACCAGGATGTTTAATTGTCATTTGTGCAGTCTATGTCACAGGTTTTTTAGAAGTAGTCTGGTAAGCCAAGTCAGGTTCCAGTTGCAAGGATAAAGCAGCAGCAGGATTGCGATATTTAATATTTTGTATCTTAACGTCTTCCAGCTTTTTACACAGAAATGCAAGATGTTCAATATCGTGGACTACTGTTAAAGATAATTGAGTAGCGTAAAAAGGTTGCAAGTTTTTCATAATATTCTTAAGTTGAATTGATTCGGATGGTTTAATGAGTAAACGATCAAATAAATTAAGCAGCACAGCAATAAAAAGTGAGGGTTTTTCATCGGCCCCCTGCTTGCGCTTCCTAATCTCGTCCCATAATTGTTCATCAAAATCAGTAGGCAAAAAATCAGATCGCAACCTAGCTACCAATTCGTGCCAGTTTGAAACCCGGTGATGCATAGCACGGTACCATACTAACCCACGACCCGAGAAAAGGTCAACAGCACTAGAAAATAATTGGTCGTACGAAATGTTACGCGCTAATCTAAGTTCTTCAACACGTTGTAGGAAAGAATTTACCCCCATAGTAGTCGTGTCTCCATTAAATGATAAACCCCATTTGCATACCGGTACAGAAACTAAACCTACATGTCTAATTCAGTTCGCAAATTAGCAGTAGCTGACATACTAGGTTGTTGTGTAAAAGGAGGTACATTCGTATCCTCCTGCTCAGCAGAAAAAGATACCCTAGGTCGTTGGAACGTAGATGAAGCTAACCCAGCTGCTTCAATTATATTAGGGTTGTTAACAATATTATCTGCCATAGGTTCAATAGGGTCAGAATTAGGTAGAGTTACTGTATTAACAGAATCGACAAAATTAGTGGCATCAACATTTGAGGGCAAAGGATCTACTTGTAATTGCGAATCATGATGCTCATTACTAAGTGACTGTAATAAATCTAAGCATTGACTAGTGAAAGTAGCATGCTCCTGTTCTAATTCAGAAGAGGGTTGTAGCCTGGTTAGTCGTGAATACAAATGCGTCAGCCGCGTATCAAGCCGAGCAAATTCTGAATCAGAAGGTGCCCCCGAGAAAGTAATAACTAACACCGAAAGTTCAGTTAGTTTGCCTTTACAAGCATCAAGTTCGAATTGTACATCAAAGGGTGCTACTAATTGATAAGCGCTAAGCAACGTAAGGTCAGCCTTTTCTAGTAATAGTTTCGCAAGCAAGGTCCTACGACGTTGGTCGACGTTCATACTTTCCACCGTGTCCCTATCTAACCCTCTGAACAGTAGCTCATAAAGTAATTCATCGACACGAAGTGCGTTAACATTCATTTTTAAATAAATAATTTGGTCAAAATGTTAGAGAATTGCAGGTTGCACAGCTGATGTAATACCAAAGTCGAGCCCTACACGTTTGGCGCCAGTGAAACAATAAAGAAGCCAACCTGCGATCGATCACTAATAATAATCAATGGTAGTGTAATCGCAGATCAACCCCTTATCATTTATACACCACGGTAGCTCTGTAATGTTTGTACTCGCCGTAATGACCTAGCTAGCTTAATCTCGGTGGCCTTGGGTTGCAGATTTCTATCATCAGCTGTACTACTACAAGCGCTTTTAATAATAAAAAAACACAGGGCGCCAGAAATCACAGATTTCAAGAAATAAATAAAATAGTAGCAAACAATTAAGTTTATTTAATCAACAGGTCATAATTGTTTGCAACAACTGTATTACGTCGGTAAATTGTTTATAGCAAAGTTTAAATACAGTATATAACTAATGCTGAAAATGCAGCACGCACAAAAAATATGTGAACCTCTTTTGGGCTCTTGGATTGAATATGATTGCAATTCGATGAAGGAGTAAGCTTACTGTCATATGTTTTAACCGTTATCTCGGTCTTGATAGCAAAATGGCGTGAGGGCACTTTTTACAAAATTCTTAATACGTATTCACTAAGCAAAACTTTAAATTTGTGAATTGTAAATTAGGGAACAATTAATACATTATGTTTTAAATTTATAAAACATAGATTTATGAATAGCTAATTCATTACGTTTTAAATTTATAAAGCGTAGTTTTAAATTTGTAAATTGTAAATCGGAACAATTAATACATTAAGTTTTCAATTTATAAAGCGTAAATTTAATTTGTAACTGGTAAATCGGTTAACGGTGATGAAGAGTCGTTGATATCGATTCCGCCAACAATTCATGGGCAGGCGAAGTTATCATCAAAAGTTGTAATGAGACTAACCTGGTTGTGACAAAAAAGTCGCATGTAGGCGATGAATAATTGGTCCAGGATAATCTTAACGTAACAGCCTTCAGCAGCACAAACCTCGTGGCCAAAGTTGATAAGGGAACGGACGCTCCGTGTACCACTTGGCCAGCTCAAGGTGACATTCCAGAAAGGAGTTGCTGGTCCAAGTTATTGATTAGGGTGTTAATTAGGAAACCCAAATAAGGAGTCGTCAAAAAAAACGGCATCAAAGAATGGCGTTTAAAAGTGACGTTGAAAAATTACGTCAAAGAGATAATAAAAAAAACGGGAAATTACTAAACTTGAATATCAAACCAAGGAGCGTAAACATACCTGATTTTAGTCATCAGCTCACAAACGAAGTCAATTAAAAATTGGTGCAGTAGCACGCGGGAATGCCTTCGTAGAAGCGAGTTACTTCAACCGAATGCAGAAATCGAATGCCCGCAAACGACGGAATAGCGGCCCGCTGGCGCAAAGCGATAACCAATTATTTTGGACAAACCAAAATCAGAGAGCTCGCCCAAAGCAAGATTTGATATCGTTTGAAATACAGCGAATAATAATTCAAGTGGGAATATACAGGCTGGCCCGGAAATAAATTGGTAACTGGCGAAACAATTAAGTGGAGCCAAAAAATTGTTTCAACTTGTATGAAAATGTGAAAGGCTGGTAAAAATTGAACAATGCAGCCATTGTTTGAAAATCTGCACGACTGCTAAAACTAATTGAATGGAGTCTTTGTTTGGAAATTATTGCTGAATGTATTTAATGACCTCCATTATCAGTGTCTGGAGGAATTTGCGACGATGATCTGTAAAATTATCTTGAAATAAATTTGTCAAGTACTATTGTCTGTTAGACAAACAAAAAGAATTTCCAGGTGTGGGGTTCGAACCCACGCTCCCCTTAGACCGCTCGGCCAACCTGGCATGTTCCTGTAATCGATTTTATAAGCGCAACGGTATAATAAAACAACAATTGTATATATAGTTGTAAGAAATCAGATCCGGATACCTGTTTAATGGAAAAATTTTCTTGAATTTCCGCTAAGACACAAGATTGGTGGCAACAATATATATAATTATACTATTGGAGATTATTATAATGCATACAAATTAAATTATTACAAATATATATTCTGCATCAGTGGCCAACCTGACATGTTCCTGTAACCGGTTATAAGTATTGACATGAAGAATTTTAAAAATCTTTAAGTTGTTAAGCTGACTGTGGCAGGTTTCCACGAAAAAACTAAAAGCTCCTACAGGCCAGATTCTTGGATCAAGTATTGAATCTACATCTTGCTCGTATTTGCTTGCGACTGGATTGTAGCAGCGTTTGAGTTTTAGCCACTGCACTATATGTTTTATACATTTTTTATTCTGATTAGTCTCCAAAACAACTGAATTATTTGTATTTGAAGAATTTAAAACTTTTCGTTTCACTTTGTCGCGCAGGTAATGTTTGAATAGATAGCGAATCTATCACGGACGGATTTTACTGCTGCCAACGAGCCCAAATTTTGTGAAACACAACTTTGATCGAGCAAACTTATTTGCATTTTTTAAGGAATCGCTTGCAATTTACCGGTTATTAATGGTCAAATCTTTTTGCGATAATCATTCTTTATTTCAATTTGAAAAAATCTCTATTTGATGTATTAGCGGAGGCCTGTAATACTAATCTCACTTTCATTTGTGATGCAGCAATTTATTTACTTCTTGTGTTAGCGCCTTTGTTTTAAGAACGCTATGTACATGAATATGTTATAGAATTTGGAAAACCAAAGAAAATATTAGCAGATAATACAACTTATTTTAAAAACCTGAGGTTTATAAATACAATAATACAGCAAGAGTTGAGTTTTTGCAGTATAAGACATCCGCAAGCCAATCCTAAACTGGTAGTTTTAAATAGCAGAATTTTATAATACAAAACGGAGCGATGAAAGAGTCGTCTGTTGATCATATTTTTAGCCACCCAGCATCTTTCAGTTTTTTAAATTATCCTATCATCTCCATTATGCGTGTTGCAGGTGTTAATAGAGGCGATATTTGCGTGTCGCCAGATGTCAGACCTGTTGAGCAGGTCTGCGTGGGGGTTTTTGCACAGGTCTGCGCGAGGGTTTTTGCACAGGTTTGGCAGGAAATTCAAATTCTGCGCAGGTTTGGGTGGTAAATTTAAATTCTGCGCAAGTTTTGGTGGTAAATTTAAATTCTACACATCATTTTGGCGGTAAATTCAAATTCTGCGTAGGCTTTGACGATAAATCTTAATTATGATCAGGTTTTTGGCGGGAAATCTGGGAATGTGAAAGGTTGCGAAAAATAAATATATGGTTAAGAAATTTGCTTAAAATTGACTGAAAATTTACAGACATTGGGAAATCCACGACACTGTTTGTAAGCACCGAATGTAAATATTACGTGTTTTTTTCCTGTACTGTATTAAATAGATAAAGTTTCGAAATTGGGCGATAGTTATTTATTTTGCTTTTGCTGTTAGATTTATGTGCAGAAGACAGCATCCCTCACTTTAGCAATAAGCAAGTTCCTAAAGAAATATTATTATGCTGTAGAGATTTACAGGTTACAGTTCAGAGTGTAAACTGAGTTAAAACTTTTGGATATTTCTATACCGCTATTAGCAACAGTACCATTTAATTGCATATTGTTTTCTTTTACGTAAGACGCAAATTTTAGTTTCGATTGTTTTAATATAGGTTCGAAAGCACTGCTTAGACAGGTAGACAGATAGACAGGTTGACAGCTAAACAGGTAGACAGCTAGACAGGCAGGCAGGCAGACAAACATACTATTAACGAAGTAAGAAGAGGGAAGTTGGAAATGAATATTGAAACAGATCTTAATTTAGCGCTTTCAAAATTATTACTACAGAACATCGGTGGGTCAATGGCCTCCATTATCAGTGTTGGAGAATTTGCAACGATGAATAAATGACCACTAGTCAACCTGACATGTTCCTGTAACGGGTTTATGGGCACGACGGTGTAATAAAACGACAATTGTAAATATAATTGTATTTTATTTGTCTAATGTAGATGTATAAAATTATTACAAATATATTATGCACCAGTCAATTATTGTGGTATAGGTGTTATTGTCATCTCTGTCTGGGGTTTCACGATCTCCTCGTGCTGTTTCCGACATTGTCGAACTGGCTTTATTCAATTAGTCCTGCCTCTTTTAACTCTTCTATTATACTAACAATTTCATTTGTATGGCCAGATGCTTGAGAGGCATACAGTAACTTTAATCGATCGACGAACTCGTTCGGATCATCCCAGTAAACATAATCCAACGGTTTATTGCTAACTTGTTTATACATTTGCTGCATACCTTTACCAGTACGCTTTGTAGTCCTTAATGATATCGATGATGGTGAGGTTGGTGATGACGGGTCAGATTTTACAAATTTCTTGTATTTCGCTTGGTTGAAACCTACCTTCTGATCATTTTTATCAACATTTCTATGCGCCGCATTTGTTCTGTTTATGATGTCCTTATAATTTGCTCTATCTGTCGGCGTTAGAGTTATTTGAGGATCGTTTTTAAATAGTAATTCGTACAAAGCAGGTGTACCTTCATAGCGCACATTTTTTACAATTATATCTGAACCCTTTATATCTAGCTCATCTCCACCAAAATAAAATTGGTTTTTATCAAAATCATATCTAATTCCATACCTCCCTAGATTTAGTCTTTCTATAAGATAATTGCTTACATATTTCCTAGGAAGTTCGCAATACTGTTCTAAGAAAGAACTTATAGCTTGCGGTTCTATGTTGTGAGACGGCTGAAATTTGCTTGATATAGTCGTATTAGGATCATCTTCGACGAATTCACACAATACTTCATCAGTCGGTTTTTGTGTAAATAATTCTAGTTTTGGAGGATTTGATATATTGATATATTCATCATCATCGTCATTATCATCCGCGTCATAATCGTATTTAGTTTTTCTTTTAAGATTATATTTATCATCATCATAATTGTATATAACTTTCTTTCTTTTTCAATTTGAAAGGCTTAAATTGTGATGGGTGATTCTCTTTTTTATTTATCTCTTTTGCAACACTTTGCATTTGTTCTGTAACAGGTTTAAAAAATTACCGAGGAGCTGTTGTTGCACCAACTTATCCTCCTTAAGAGCTCGAACTTTCTGTTTTATAATATTTTTAGTTTTAATAAGTTCTGTTGCTACATTCGTTTTCATTATTGTCACAAGTATGTAAGCGGTCGACAGGTAGACAGCTAGACAGGTAGACAGCCAGTTAGACAGTTAGACAGACTGACAGATTCAAACTAGTTCACACACTAACAGTTTCTTATCAAGTAATAGATACCAGAATTGTTAGATGTATATATACGAATCAAATTCATGACGATACCGCCCACCAGGCTGAGTTCAGTTATTCGCTAGAATTGCGTGAAATATGATTGAGGATAATGTATACCACCACTATTTTCTTTTATATGTTCGTGCAATGTGCAAGCAATACATTTTCGTCCTTCTTGATCGGTTTCCCCTTTACATTTTGGACACTTATACTTAACTGGTACAGGCATCTCTCTCACTCCGCTAATATATCAAATAGATTTTTTCAAATTGAAATAAAGAATGATTATCGCAAAAAGATTTGACCATTAATAACCGGCAAATAGCAAGCGATTCCTTAAAAAATGCAAATAAATTTGCTCAATCAAAGTTGTGTTTCACAAAATTTGCGCTCGTTGGCAGCAGTAAAATCAAGAACTCCGTCCGTGATAGATTCGCTATCTATTAAAACATTACCTGCACGACAAAGTGAAACGAAAAATTTTAAATTCTTCAAATACAAATAATTCAGTTGTTTTGGAGACTAATCAGAATAAACAATGTATAAAACATATAGTGCCGTGGCTAAAACTCAAACGCTGCTACAATCCAGTCGCAAGCAAATACGAGCAAAATGTAGATTGAATACTTGATCCAAGAATCTGGCCTGTAGGAGCTTTCAGTTTTTTCGTGGAAACCTGCCAGTCAACTTAACAACTTAAATATTTTTAAAATTCTTCATATCAATACTTATAACCGGTTACAGGAACATGTCAGGTTAGCCAGTGATGCAGAATATATATTTGTAATAATTTAATGTGTGCATTATAATAATCTCCAATAGTATAATTATATATATTGTTGCCACCAATCTTGTGTCTTAGCGGAAATTCAAGAAAATTTTTCCATTAAACAGGTATCCGGATCTGATTTCTTGCAAGTATATTTACAATTGTTGTTTTATTATACCGTTGCGCTTATAAAATCGGTTACAGGAAAATGCCAGGTTGGCCGAGCGGTCTAAGGGGAACTTGGGTTCGAACCCCACACCTGGCAATTCTTTTTGTTTGTCTAACAGACAACAGTACTTGACAAATTTATTTCAAGATAATTTTACAGATCATCGTCGCAAATTCCTCCAGACACTGATAATGGAGGTCATTAAATACATTCAGCAAAAATTTCCAAACAAAAACTCCATTCAATTAGTTTTAGCAGTCGTGCAGATTTTCAAACAATGGCTTCACTGTTGAATTTTTACCAGCCTTGCACATTTTCATGCAAGTCTGGAGAGGCTTGAATCCCTACACAATAACATCCGGTATCTGATAATGAAGGTCCTTAACTACATCAGAAAAAATTCCCAGACAACAATGACTTCATTGTTCAATTATTTTTTGCAGTCGTGTAGATTTTAAAACAATGGCCTTCATTGTTCAATTGGTAGACAATAACATTCGGCTAGACATCTACATCTGCAAGTCTGTACAAGATGACTCGCATCCGCTTGAGCCTGGAAAATATTTTGATAAACGTAGAAAGCTTGTAAAATTCCAAAAATAGACATCTAGCCCCAAAATTCATCGTGGGAATCTTGTAAAAATTAGACTTTTAACCCCAAAATTCATGGTGGCAATCTTGTATTTTTTCAAAATTAGACTTTTAGCCCCAAAAATTCATCGTTGGAACCGGAAGTGGTACGTGACCTAGGTGAGGCAAATGACCCCACCCCCGGCTAGACCAATGACCTCGCCCGTGACCTTGAAAAAGTTCAAGGTCAAAAGTGAGGCACAACCCGCCTAGGTACACTACTGGTGTCCGACAAGGATGTGTTTTGTCCCCCCTGTTGTTTAACCTTTATGACAAACATATACTTCGAAATGCTTTAGAAAACTGGGAAGGCGGCATAGTTATCGGAGGAAAAAAGATACACAACTTACGCTATGCTGATAACACAACTCCTCTTGCAAAAACTGAAGAGATGTCCGAACTTGTGGAAAGAGAAGGCTTACGCTTCGGACTAAAACTGAATAGCCAAAAAACTAAGTTAATGACCATCGATCGAGCTAACAAGATAGAAAATCCACCGAACATCCGTGATGTTGAGAATGTTACTGAGATAATATATCTTGGTGCCCTTATCAACAGAGAAGGAAACTCGACTACTTAGATCAGAAGAAGAATAGCACTTGCCAAGGCGGACATGACCAACGTGAATAAGATTTGGAAGGACAAACACATCACAAAAGCTACGAAACTTAAGATCGTACATACACTTGTTTTTCCGATTGCAGTATATGGCGCTGTAACATGGACGATAAAAGTTGTAGACCTGGCGAAGATTGATGCGTTCGAGATATGGATCTGGAGACGACTCTTGAGGATTCCCTGGACAGCTTATAGAACAAACGTGTCCATACTGAGGGAACTTAACATCCGAGACAGACTGTCGAAAAAAATAAGACAGCGAATCCTTAAATACTTTGGACATGTCACTCGAAGAACAGAAAACTTAGAAAAACTAGTCATACAGAGAAAAGTTAAAGGGGTCCGACCTCGTGGACGCTCTCCAAAGCGGTGGATCAGTCAAGTGAAAGATTTCACAGGAGTGTCACTCCAGGAAAATATAAGATCTGCCTCGGACAGAGAGAAATGGAAAAACATCATCGACACTGTAACATAATAACATGAGATCACGATACTTCAGTAATGAAGTTAGGATATAGAGAGAGAGAGAGAGAGGTGCTTTGAACTACAAATATGTTGGTAAATTTTGAAATACGATTGGGACACCATTGTCAGCTAATCAAGGGTAATGCAGCAACAGTTCTGCACGCCACTCTTATTTCTAACGTTTTCAAATGTATTTTCCATTAAAATGTATTTTACACACGACAGCACGTTTTGTTGGGGTCCAACGTTCTTGTGCTGTTGCACGAACCATGCTTTCTTTTGAATCTCGTCTATTGGAAAATAAAATGTTGTTATAGTTTGCATACAATTTTCTTTTAAGGTACTGTTGTTGTTGGTACAAAGCGTCTTCGTGGCACTCTAAATATAAAATTACAAGTTACTAGAAATACGCTAAAAATTAGGTTAGATTGTTATCTCAGTGAAATACTTAATAATAACCCATAAATACTAGCAGCAATTTTGCTTTCACTTATCACGAACAGCACAGTAATATAAATAAATGTATTTTCCCGCTGCTGATCATGTAACTCAGTGATACAGCCTTAGTAACAAAACGTGTAAGTCGGTGATTATATTTGTTTGCTGCTTTCTCTTGACAACGGAACTTAAGTTCCTAGGATAATAAAATTATCAAGGCAAGATGTTGACGTAGACGTTTTGCTTATAATTGCAAATGTTTATGTGACATGTGACAATCACAGGTAACACGACTCACGAAAATTAATTCTGGTGACAGGTGACAAACCAAAACGATTTTTTAACAAATCTAGGAAAATTTCGATAAGCAGCGAAAAAAATATAATAAGATAACTCGGAATGTATCGCCTATTAACATTTTCGGCAGGCAACAAGCCGCGGCTTTGCCTTAGCTTGTACTTGCATACCTGTTATGTTAATAGGCCCTTACATTCCTTGTTACTTAAATAGCTATTCCTCAAACTTAGAGTAGCCCAATATATTAAATTTTAATCACACGCCACATTTGAATAGACGTTTTTATAAATAAATGGTACAAAAATTGGACTACCAACAGCATGGCTTGAAAGTGTTGGAGGCAGTGCAAAAACTAAGCTACTAAAATCTCCTGCTAGCTTATGGTGCGAATATTTAATTCTAAAATCAACATTGTTTATTGAAGAAAAAATTATGGCTATAAGCCCAAAAATCGAATATTTTCACTCGAGAAGAAATAAACAGATTTTTAGTGGAGGCTGATGACAGTAATTTACTATTGCAGAGGCATGTCGTTCGCAAGAATTGTGTGACTAGAAATGGAGAATATAGCTTTTGTTAATATACCTGTTTAAAACAATGGTATGTCCCGTAGGTTTACGGTTACCGCAGGTGAGGGAAATTCTACTTGCTATTTGAAATTTTCTAAAAAATACCTGAAAATAAGATCTATAGTTAGAAGTGCTCATCAACATTTTTTTATGCACTACCAAGACGGTAAATCAACTTATTGGAAAAAATCCTTGGTTTGCCATATGCCGAGGCCTATACTGGCCATTAATTTAGAAGAAAATCAGCCACTTTCCTGGCCAATAATGGAGTTGACGTACTTACGGTAAAAAGACATGAGGGCTCGCAACTGGAAACTATTGCAGAGCCTCTCCAATAAAAATGAGTTGGGTTAACAGAATTTTCTACAACAGTAACACCCGTATGCATAGTCGTTCGCCAGCGGCTTGCTGGCGAATCGCCGGAATTTCGGTTATCAAGTTAGGTTTTCCATCAGTTTTGACAGAAACTGACACAAAATCTAACCTGCTAACCTCGAATTTGACATAGACGTAGAGTGCCACCAACATACTATTCATAACAAAACTCCAGCGAGTCGCCGGCGAACGACTATGCATACGGGTGTAAGAGTCCTGATTTCGAACATCATATCAGAAAAACCCAGCACATCAACTGCAACATTGTTTATGAATGGAAGTGCATCCAATACGTCAACCAAAATGTCAATTGTAGATGAAAATGTTTACAACAAAATCGAAGTCACAAAGAAGCTTCAAGAACTCTCACTGAATTTTGTTAATTGTAAATTTGATAATTGTATTATAAATATAAATCAAAATTTATATTTTTAGATTTTGTTCCAGTCTAAAATGTGTTTTTATACTTACTTTCTTAAGGAATGTAAGTTGCTACCATCAAATTGATGTTATAATAGTGCATTTACAATTTATGGAGCGGAACAATGTAAATCTGGTTTTATTCTCGTGGATAACTAGCGCGCATGGCCCTCGTCATGTAATAGGGTGGGGCTTCGCTTTAGACTCTCATTTTCACGGAATGTTTAAAGCGCGACACGAAGTAAGGCCTACACATTACCCTTTTGCTGTGACGTAACAATTTTCCTTCTTTATTGAACAATAAAGATCTGGCCGAAACAAAAAATCTGCAGTTTTTGGTCAGGTCCGCTCTAAGTATGTCTTGTTTTATAATACTGTCAATGTGAAATTTTTCCAAAATGACAGTAAAATAACGCGCAATAACAAGCAAGCCTAAAATCTTATTTTAAACGTTAGGAACTTCTTCGAAGAAGAGAAACGTCGGATTACATAGGCGAAGAACGTCTTGGTTTGACTCATGTGCTATTTAGAGCATCCCTTACATTAAAGGTTAGGTATACTTCAAATTCTTTCTGAAGTCTACTACCTGTGATCTAAATTATCTTTTAGAATTTCACTGTAATATAAAACATACGTTTATTCGCAATCACATTGTAATGTGTCAATTTCATGACATGACAACAGCTGGGAACTAGATGATTACTTGAAACTAGCCAGCAAATTATTACATACCCCGAAAAATATTACATACCTGAAGAGTGGGCTGTTTCCATGGTAACAAAACATTGAGTGGGTTGTTTTCTTGATAACAAAAATATTAGCTACATCAAGATATCTATCATTCAGAATTCAATTGTAGTTATTTTTAAAAGTAGATGACTGCAAATAAAATAGTATACATACCACGGTGGAAAGTTTCATACCTGTCTCGAGATAAAGTTAACCTCGACGCTACGCGTCTCGGTAAACTACCTAATCTCTCGACAGTAATGAAACACTTCCCACCTCGGTATGTAATATTCTATTTCCTACAACTACTTCTAAAATCAAGCTTTCCGCCTTGTTGACGTACATCAAAAATTGATTGTTTTGAATCAGTTCATCGCGGCAGCCGTCATACGTAAGTATATAATCGTGAATCGTAATACATAGCAACATACATAAATTTTATATAAGCTTTCATGATTATATACCTAAGTCGGCTAGTGGTCAGCTATTTGAAAACGTCAAAGTTGACAGCTGTCACTGTGAATTTGATTTAAACCTTTTTTCGTGATTTAAAGTTACTTGTGCTTTATTTTGTGTATTGTCGGTGTTTAAGTGTCAAGAAAAATAAGAAATGGGCGATAAAATATCCAATTCTGATGTAAAAATTTGCACATCGCTGGAAATTTTAGAAATGGAAAAAAACCCCAGTTTAAACCTATTTTCGAAAATTTTACAGTCGTAGGAAAAATTTTGTATGCAACACGAGCGAAAAATGCATTAGGCGTTCGTTCGAGTTTTTTCGGACCTCGCTTCGCTCGGCCCGAAACTTTCGAACTCACGCCTAATGCATCATTTTTCGCTCTAGGTACATAAATAACTATTTGTTATTTGTGACGTCACAGAAAAAGAGTAATGCGTAGACTTTAGAGCTTTAAATTATGTGAGCTTGAAATTCTTGTATGCACGTCCCCCAAATTATACCATACCTTATTATAGATTCGACAAATGTGTAATACAGAATGTTTTTCAACTGAATTGAACGAATCATTTTCAATAAATTGCAAGATTTGTAAATCACTTTTCTAATTTTTAAGCATTTGAATAACATGTACGTACCATCTTAAATTACTGTTTGCTGTAACTTTTAGACAGTAATTTAAAATGAGACATACACGTTAAACAATGTTACTGCTTCAGCGTTTTGAGGTTAATAAAAGCTCACCAAATTGTGACGGTCTAAACCAGCGTTAAAATAGTCAAACATTGGGAGGCCAATGATACATAAAAACCTCCAATTGGCTCGCGGCTAACTCGGCGATTGGGAGGAGGTTACTAATTCTCGATAGTTTGGCTAAGCTTGCAGTTGCAGACGGCTCTATTTGAAAACGTGGGCTCGTTATGTGACTTACCTTATGGTCACCTAAATAAAATGAAAACACACAAGGGTCCCGCAGGCAGCTTCCCTTGCATAAGCACCTTCATTTGAAATATCTTGCTCGAAGAGCGCTCTCCTATATTATGAAAGTCGAAACACTTCTGTGTCTTTCAGCAGCTTGTCACTCATATCAATCAAACACATTTGTACTTAATAACAACGCGTTTATTATGCTATATACGAGATACTACCTACATGGGAGAGAGAAGTTACAGGAATTTCTATTACACTTTAGACCGAATTAGTGGTTCGACAATTCGCAAACGCAAATGTGCACATGCTACATCAAGAAACTCGAATAGATGCCACAAAACAGTCATCTGTTCACTTGCAGACAGTGATTATGTAACAAACGACGGTCATTTGCCGAAGCGCGAGTCGAATCAGCTGCTAGTTTCAGCAAGACACAGTTACAAATATTTAATGTGCAATAACAACGGTTATAAATAAAACAGTAAGGGCCGGTTGCAGAAAGCAATGTTAAGTCTGTTGTTAGCTAACATCGCGTCAAAGTGAACAAAATCGCATCAAATTTTGTTTACTAATGTATTAGTTACCATAAGCATTTGAGATTTGATTCGTTTTTGTTCACTTTGACGCGATGTTAGATAACACCAGACTTAACATTGCTTTCTGCAACCAACCCTATGAGAGGCCACCGGCAAAATTCTCAGCGAAAGGCAGACTGTTACAGTCCGGTCAATTTAGACATAAAAGTAGTGGTCAAATAACAAAAATTCCCGGAGAGCCAAATATTGGTGGAGAGCTGGGGTTTACCATTACAAATAAAGTTTTAAAAATCCCCATCGATCCAATGTGTGCTACAAAAGTTATTCGGGGTCAAAGGTCAAAATTTGAGTTTTTTTGGATTTTTCTCGAAAACGGTAAGTTTTATCAAAAAAAACCTCAAACCAAAGTTGTAGATCTTAAAATTCTCTACAAAATTGGTCTTCATGATTTGTTTCCTAAGAGTTACCATTCCTGAGATATCGCGATTCTAAGAGTCACATTATACATGATATGCACATATAAGCCACGTATATAACTGCGAGTAGCACCGTGAAAGTTCACGAAGAAGAAGCAGCTATAGACCCTGTATTATTATTTCAACGCATGATTATCACTAAAGCTTTTGAGGATGAGATTGAAAAAAATTTTGAGTATGAATTAGCCCCTTACCCCTTATCACTTTTCGATGCAGCTGGAATGCGTAAAACAACAAAGTCAGCAATTTACGATTGCTTTCAATCAGTCAATACTGAGGTTGATCGTACAAACGCTACTTACATTATTGATGGAGGATACCTACTACATCACGTTGTGTGGGATCGAGAAGAAATCTTTAGCGTTATTTTTGATAAATATGTTCAGTATCTACGCAGACATTATGGGCTTACAGTGATGTTAGTATTTGACGGCTACAGTGACTCGACAAAGAATATTAAAGCTGCAGAATTCGCTTTCTTCTTGCGATTTATGGAGCTCCAAAAAAAATTACTTGCATTGATAAATAGTGATAGTTAACTTTTGTAAAAAAATACGCGAAACAAGAAACAAGTACAACTATCATGTCTTCCTCCAACATCGGCATCTGCTATTCAACACTTGTATCGAGTATACTATCAAACATGGCTAGGCAATCAACTGAACCCAGAAGACTGGGGTTGGAAATTGATAGATAATACTCTGGAACCGATTCAAACTTTATTCCCACCTGCTCCAGAAAAACTCATCAACACTATTTTTTGCAATTGCAAAAAAGGTTGTAGTGCCAAATGTGGCTGTAAAAAGTCGGGTTGCTGTGTTCTCCAGCGTGTACCAATTGCCAAGGTCAGTCTTGCTCAAATGTCCAGTTGAGTACAATAGAGGAAGATTCCTGTGATTTTAATGAAGAGACCAATGACTCAGCCACATTTGAACAATTTATGAACATCCAGCAAGAGGAAGAGGAAGAAGAAGAAATCGAAGAAGACATGACTGTTGAAGTAGACTTTCAAGAGTATGAATCTGATTAAAATATCTAAAGAAATCAAAACAATAGTTAACCCAATAATCAATAGCAATATCAATAATCAATATCAATAATAAGGTAATATCTAGAACTTGACGGGTATTGTTCCCTTAAATTATCCTAAAATTGTCATGAGAGTTAGTGGAGTAGGCCTACAGGGGAAACCACGGTAAAAAAAAAGGGCCGAGTACACTACCTCACAGGTGGCGTGGAAATGTGTGCATATCATGTATGATGTGACTCTTAGAATCGTGATATCTCAGAAATGGTAACTCGTAGGAAAAAAATAATGAAGACCATTTTTGTAGAGAATTTTAAGATCTACAACTTTGCTTTGAGGTTTTTTTTTGATAAAACTTACCGTTTTCGAGAAAAATCTAAAAAACCTCAAATTTTGACCTCTGACCCCGAATAACTTTTGTAGCACACATAGGATCGATGGGGATTTTTAAAACTTTATTTGTAATGGTAAACCCCAGCTCTCCACCAATATTTGGCTCTCCGGGAATTTTTGTTATTTTAAATGTCTATATTGACCGGACTATAATTGAAACTGCTGCAAAACCGGACCAGCATTAAACCATACAACAAAACACAAACATATAACTAGCGATAATAAATCATGTGGGTTGAGTCCTGGAACTTCACTAGAATGTGCATTACACCACGATTTGCGGAGCCGTGTGGTTCATGGTTGGTCGAAGGGTTGTAGAAAATGAGCGTCACGAATAATGCACTCGTTAAGTTAACATGCCTTACAGTTTAGCTGGTTCTGTTGGCGATCTGTAGGTGCTACCTCCAGGTACAATAGCGTAGGCGGAAGCAACAACTAGCTGACTTTTACATGAGTAAGGTGCCTAGACTGTAGGTATCGGAGTTGCTTGAAGAGTAAAAGTCACAACACTTCAATTGCGGCTCGACGCGGTTGATAAATGGAGCACTTTTGCAGTCAATTGAAAGCTACTGGAAAGTCCTCAGGAGGGATTTAACCTTGCCATGATATACAGGGGGAGCGATGCAGGACCTCAATTATTGGAGACGATCAAATTTGGCGTAAGACTGAGAAGCAAGGTGACTTTACCTACCTTGGCACGTGTGTAATTAATTGCGAGTGGGATTACAAGATCTGGCAAAGCGGCTTTATATTAATACGGAACCCACGAGACCACGGGAGATCTATCGCACACTGGCACATGTTTGCTATCTACCACCAAGGACGCCTTGATTTGAAAACATTGAAAATATACTTAAAATTAGTTACAAGCCAAACAAGGCTTGAATTTTTAAAAATTCTACCTCTTGTTGCATTAATCCGTGAACACACAGTATGTAACTAACCAACTCACATTTCTGTGTTGATTTGAATATACAAACAGAGCAACTTTATGGTTTTTTTTATGCATGAGTTCTCATAAGTGTAACTAAATGATCTCGCTATGCTGCTTTCTATTTATGAATAGAGCACCTATAAGCAATTTCTCTTGTAAAAGTCCTCATACGACTAACTAAATTGACTTATTTGCTGTTACGTATTCACTCGTAGAACAACTACTAACGAGTCTCTCCTGTATGAGTCCTCATATGTGAAATTAAATGACTTCTCCGTGTTCCTTTGTAATCACAAACGGAACAAATATAAGGCTTCTCTCCTGTATGAATTCGCGTATGTGTAACTAAACTATTTTTAACTGCCGTTCTGTATTCACAAATAGAGCAAATATACGGCTTCTCTCCTGTATGAGTTCTCATATGTTTAACTAAATGGCTTTTAACTGCCGTTCTATATTCACACACAGAGCAAATATAAGGCTTCTCTCCTGTATGAATTCGCATATGTACAACTAAACTACTTTTATCTGCTGTTCTGAATTCACAAATAGAGCAAATATAAGGCTTCTCTCCTGTATGAATTCGCATATGCACAACTAAACTACTTTTATCTGCTGTTCTGTATTCACAAACAGAGCAACTGTAAGGTTTTTCTCCTGCATGTCTCTTTATATGTTTAACTAAATGGCTTTTATATGACGTTCTATAATCACACACAGAGCAAATATAAGGCTTCTCTCCTGTATGAGTTCGCATATGTACAACTAAACGACTTTTATCTGCTGCTCTGTATTCACAAACAGAACAAGTAAAAGGCTTCTCTCCTGTATGAGTTCGCATATGCACAACTAAACTATTTTTATCTGCTGTTCTGTATTCACAAACAGAGCAACTGTAAGGTTTTTCTCCTGCATGTCTTTTTATATGATTAACTATATGGCTTTTAACTGCCGTTCTATATTCACACACGGAGCAAATGTAAGGCTTCTTTCCTGTATGAGTTTGCATATGTACAACTAAACGACTTTTATCTACTGTTCTGAATTCACAAACAGAACAAATATAAGGCTTCTCTCCTGTATGATTTCGCATATGTATAACTAAACTATGTTTAACTGCTGTTTTGTATTGACAAATAGAACAAATATAAAGATTCTCTCCTGTATGTTTCCTCATATGTGTAACTAACAGACTTTTATATGCTGTTCGGTATTCACAAACAGAACAAATATAAGGCTTCTCTCCCGTATGAGTTCGCATATGTATAACTAAACTACCTTTAACTGTCGTGCTGTATTCACAAATAGAGCAAGTAAAAGGTTTCTCTCCTGTATGAGTTCGCATATGTTTAACTAGACTACTTTTATCTGCTGTTTTGTATTCACAGACCGAGCAACTATAAGGTTTTATTTTTCTATGAGTTCTTGAATGTGTAACTAAATTAGTACTTTCAATGCTTTCTTGTTTTATGTATAACTTATCAACATTTTCATCGTTATCCATGTTCTGCGATATGCATGATGCTGTTCCTGTAGAGCTAGAACATTTACTATCTGTAGTTTCTTACTGGATGTTCATTGTTTGTTCAAATGTCAGAGTTCCTTTTAATGACACGTTAGCCAACGGAGTTTAAATATGTTCACACCTACAACAAAACGACATTGATATTATCCTATGATAAAATTAGCAATATGGCAGAATTGATCATTGTATAGTAGCAGTTTACTGTATTTTTTAAGGTCATAAAAATGACCACTTCTGTGACTTGATTGACGAGGTAAAATGTTACTTTATCTGATTAATCATACAGTAGTAGAGTTTTCAGTCCTGGGATTCTACCAAAAAAACCGAGTTCCGGGACCACAGCCAGCACAGGGAAGTCCCGGGACCATTCAACATTCGTGCGTATACTCGATATCAGAGAATTAGATGAGTATCCACCAGTGTCCGGGGTATTGCTCATGCCTTTTCACATTCTACATTATTTGCGTCTTGCGTAGGCAGGAGGGGTATTGTTTTCGATCAGTTAGTATTAAACATGACCTTACACCCGCAAGGGTAGAAATGTCCTAGGATTAAGTAAGTAAGTAAGTTTGTAGAATTAAACATGTGTGTTGTTTCTGGCATACTTACAAGTGTTGGTTTATTTTTTTTTCTTTTGTTGGATTTTGATATATTTTGTATTTTTAGGTTTTAAAGGTGTTTGTTATTTTCTGCTAAAGCGTCAGAATTAGAACTAGTTCCAATTCCCAACCTATCGTCATTCTACATAAAAAAATAACTTTTATATATTGGAACATAAACAATTTACGAAATATAGTTTGTCCGAATAAATTTATCATAACCAGAGGCGGCTCGACGAAAGGATTACTCAAGCATTTTGCAGTTCACGCAAAAGCAAAAGATGAAGAGCGACAGACATTTTTAGCACCAGAAGAAAGTAATGAAGTTATGGACGAGTCCCACCGCAGCTCATTATCAGCACAGAAATACTTTATTTAATTTAAAACACTTGTTTTTCTTTGGAATTCGCATTTGGAAATTTCACTTGAACACTGTTTCCCTTTCGGCACCATTTTCGGGATCTTCGGGACTAGTCCCGGTACTTGAAATTTAACTCGTAGGCCCCGAAAACACTCTTGGATCTGGGACTTGGAAACTTTATATAGTAGTATATAGGGTATCCCAAAACGTAGCAGAATTATTTTAGTATCACTTGGGTAACTAATTTAGAGTCAAAAAGTCTAGATACACATGTATTTTAACCTCAACTGTTAACGAGTTATTGTTAATTGTATAATTTTTTGGGCCAACAACACCTAGGCTATTTGTTTTCCATAACAATTGAACGTTATTGTTGACAAACAATAATATTGTTTTTAGTGTTAACTGTCAAATTATTAAAAAGTTAAATAGTTACAATTGTTGCATTAAAGAGTTGGTAAATATCAGCCTAGGTTGGCTAACTCGTCGAGAGGGTCGGGGTTCCAGCAAAGCTGCAAAAGAAACTATGGGAGAGGGCGCCAGGTCCTCGACGTAGACAAATCCCTGTGTCGGACTTCCCCAAGGTAGAGATATACCAAGCCAATCAAAATAAGAGCAGAACTAGTAACAAGATTTATTCAGTTTCTGGTTCTATAGTGCATTTTATACTATCGGGCAGAATAACATAGATAAAAAATATCAATATATAAACAACTATAAATGTAACGAAGGGAAGTAATAAATACCATAAATATATATATGAATACAACAAATCACAACACATTAAAAAAAAATAGAAGTGCTGCATATATTTACATCTCGTGCGGCGACTAGCATGAATTCAGAAGGGGAAAGCTGCGTAATTATAATTAGCTTTAGGGCAGTAGGTACTAAGCTAACACATAATTTGATTACTCACTTAATTTGTACTAACCACCTATAATTTTGAATAAAAATTTTGACTAATGTCCGAGAGTCTCATTGAAAGAAACACCCTGTTAGGCAGGGAAGCCCGGGGCAGAGCAATGCAAGTAAAAGGCTAACATTAAACACCAAAAGTTAGCTTAATATGACGCTGTTACGACGATCAAAATTTTGAAGAGATGAAATCCTTCAATTTGCATGACCATACAAGGGTTGAAGAGGTTCCTACAGAAAACTTATTGCCTGTTCGCTGACGTTTCAAGCAATAAACTTGTATGCGCTCCTAATGAACAAAAGAAAACCTAGAGCTATAACATCAATTAAATTTGGTAGCGAGCGTCCAGATTTCTGGCAGCTAATTGCCCGGGAATAGTAGCGTAACCACAGCCAAAAACACTGACACTGAACAGGAATCTCAATTTAACTTCTTCATTTCTTTCTTGTTTTGTTTTCACTTCGACCGGATCTTTAATACCTATTAGCTCTAAGCCCCATAACTCGCTAATTATTCTATCGTTTACTAACATTGAAATAACATTAATCGCTTCACAAGTATTATCTTGATTATCAGACACTTTGCCCATGACTGTCCATCCTAAAGTGGTTCCCATCGCTACTAATCCACATTTCAACTCTTGTTTTCGACCCGTGTATAATTTTCCCGTAATATCTGCTCCCATTAATATTTGTACATCTCCGTTTTTGCCGACGTCAACTCGGTTTTCTTCTCTTTTAATTCTCAAATCCACTCCATATCTTCGACACATGTTATTCCATCGACAATTGTGGGTTGACCTAAAACTTTCCTTATTATTGGTAACTTCATGATTCCAAAATCTTCTCGTATGTATGATCTTTGCGATCCTGTATCTATCATGGCACGTGCTTGCTTTATAATTCCGGTGTGTGTCACATTTACGACCAAAGTTTGTAACGTTTCGCTCTAAAATTAAATCCTGAAGATACTTAAAAAGCATTTGGATTTAATTTAGCGCGTTTTTTAAATGTAGCGGATCAAGCCGGAGATAAGGTCGCTCGGCAGCCGATGCGCTGAGGCACGATGCTAATCGCAACCGGAAGCACCGATAAGGAGTCCCGAAGATATATATAAAGAAACCGCACCAGCTGTCGCTCTCTCCGATCCGACTTCTTTCAACAAGAAGATACCTGACCTGAATCGTTATCTTATCTTGCCACGTTTCGTACCGCCATCTTGTCGCTACGAGCCGTCCGTGAGATTAAGAAATCCTGTATCCACTACCGAACTAGTATTAATTGTCATTCTGTCATGTTAGCAAATTCTGGCTCGCAGTGTGACAATTAAACCTGAAATATTCTGGGAACCGGCATTAAATGTCGCAAGCCCGAAATATTTTATATATTCCCCGAGTTTAACCCGAAGCTCCCTGTCCGCGAATATCCTATATTTCTACATTTTGCAAAAGCGAATTTGTACGCGGCGAATAAGGACCGGCAAATCGCACGATTTCACCGTGTTATAAAATTGTGTAATTCACAGATTCCCTTTGCGAAGTCGCCGTCAGCTGCGGGAATCACGGGGACATCGCCCTCTGCCTGAAAGGTCGAGGCTCGACACGAAGAATACCTGGAAAATCGACCCGAGGGCAGCTGGCCGCTTATCGCGTCAAGCCTGCTGATAACACGATGCAGCCTGTTCGCGGAAGATTGTGAATAGCTTACGCGCCCAGGATCCGTGAGCCGCCGTTCTGCTACCAAACTCACCTGAAGGAGCTAACGACCCCCGCACAATCATCTAGCACCAATTATCAAAGCGATCTACAGGTAAAATAAGCACTATAATTTACTTGCTCGAGTTCGCAGTAGAAGACATATCGGAGCGAATTTCGAGTCATCGACTTGAATCGAGCCCGAAAGACGTCCACTCGCGGAGCAGCGCAGAAGGTGCCATCCGCAACTCCTTCAAGGTCCAACGTTTCCGGGGAGCATATCCTGAACAGCAACCTTCCTTGCGGAGGAGACCTTTGGGTTGCATATACAACAGGCGAAAATCGCGACGTGGAGTAACCGGGAAATTGTATTCTTTATTCCGTAATATACATTTCATTTATGATTACATGTAAAAATAGTTAAAAATATTATATTGATTTTAATGCTATGAGGTGTTGTTATTGAATTGGTTTATACTCGAGTGCAACGAACCTTTTCGCGGCAAAATTTCAACACCCTTATAAGAAGGGTGGAGTATTACAAGTCTGCAAAAATATAACTGGTTCTTAGAAAAGTTACTTAGATTTGCATCTTCATGTACTCTTTCTTCGCTATTATTAAATTCTTTGGCGTTTTCTTGTATCGTTTCTACTTATGGACGCATCGTTACTACATGTCTGCCCTCACAGACAGCGCATTTTATAACGGCTTTGCAATTTTTTGCAAAATGGTTTGATTTAATACAGTAGAAACAACATTTCTTTTCACTGATAATTTTCTTCTTTGCTTCTATCGTCATCTTCTTTGCACAATAACAATCAGGGCTTCTATGGCTTTTCGAACAGAAAATACAACCACTGTTTTGTTATCCACCTTTGACACTTATCAAACTAGTTGCGGTAGCTATATCGTCTTCTTTTTGGATAGGAATTCTCTTCTTTCTAGCTTTCTGATCGTTATTATTGATAGAAAAGCCTGCAGTCGCTAAATTGACACGCTCGTCATTTTCAACTTCATTTCTTAGAAATGCCATTAATCTAGTCAATCTATTCTTTGTTTTCAGTGTCACTGACGACCCAGCTTCTGTGATTTCTTCTGGAATGATCTGTATTCGTTGCCATGCTCGTAACAGATCCTCTGGCATACAGGATTCGACCAGTGGGTATAGCATAGCCGCATATTTTTCGGTGGTCACTCTTAACGATTCCAGTGTCCTCAGTTTTGTCTCCAACTTGTCATAAAGAGAGCAAAGTGACAATTCGTTTTTATTCATAACCTTAGTTAAGACTAAAGAGAGTAGTTCTCGTACATAAACTTCTACTTGTAGATCATCTCTGCCGAAACGAGCTTTGAGTCCATCTACCGCTTTTCTGTAATTATCACCGGTCGGGGGAAAGCTGACCACCACATCTCTAGCTCGACTCCCTTCGATAGTAGCTTGTATGAGATATTGGAATTTGTCTTCCGGGGCTAATTCGTTGTCTGCATCAATTTTCCGGAACTGACTCGAAAATTGAAGCCATTCCTTTATCTCACCTCTATATTTTATTAGCTCTATCTGGGGCAGTTTATATTGAAACAATTTTTTGGGTTCGTTTAATTGTTTCGCCATTTATCCAATTATTTCAGGCCTAACCTGTATATTTTTATTTGAATTATAAATCCTTTGCGTTTCGAATTCTTAAATTTTGCAAAGCAGCTTATTTTGTACCGGGATCGAGTTCCTTTCGTTCGCGCGATGCCCTTTTGACCCGCGCTATCTGTTATCACAGGCCGTTGTAATGCGAGCTTTCCTTTGGAAACGAATTTTTCGTCCGAGGCACTTGCTGTTCTCGCCTGGGCCCGCCGTCACCGGCGCGGCTAAGGTTTACGTGCGCTTGATCAATTTTTATGAGCATTGCGTTTCCAAGAGCTGAAAATTATCAGGTACGATAGCGCCTTTCTGTTTTGTTATTCTCGTATTAATTGTATTTTCTTAGCTCTTAAATAATAGTTTAAACCGAAGAATTTAATCTGGGACGCAAGGCCGCCGTTCTTTGATTTTCGACACCGGCTAATGTCCAGCCTAACTGCTGCAATCTGGGAAGTAATTCTGCTTCGATTACGGGCTCATTCAAGGTGCTTCTAACCATGTGGTATAGCAACACCTGACCAGTTTTTCCCGTCAACAATTAGTGGGTGCTGGAAACTCAAGGTTAGTGCCGCTCTTGGTGGTGATTACTATATTGAAAGCGGATGGTTTTCCCGGCCTGCAAGTTAATTTTGGACTAGCTATTCCACGATTATTCGACGTCAAATTATATTCGATACCTTGAATTTGCATTCCAAAACCATCAATTGTTGAAATTTGCATCTACGATTACCATTATTATCAACCTGTAAAGCTCAATTGCATACATGCTTTTGTTTTTTTTATATTTAACCTTTTATGCATATATTTAATTATGATTAACATTAAAGCTACGATTTTGGTTTGTAATTGAAACTTTTGTAAAAGTAGCATTCACGCTTTTTGCATTCAATAGCATGAGCAGGAAGGTTTAATGATATGGCAGAGATAAGCTTATCCCTTGATTAAATTTGAGGTTACAATTCATTTATTAACCCGAAAGGAGCTTTTGATCTTTGTGCGTGTCGCGACCTTCAGTTATTTGCACATTTTTTAAATTATTATTACATTGGTTATGACCGAATTATTTTAACTATTCATTATCCAATTACAATTATCGACTCTATAAGGCTATTTTTTTAATTATTAAATAAACGCTAGTCACTTGTAGTTTATCCTTTATTATTTGAAATCGTTTGATTTCTGGCGCCCATTTCCTTTTTTGAAGATATTCCAGGGTACAGAGCTGATGATTAGAATCCACGACCATATCGCCGAAATTGAGTTAGCTCGGCCATTGCGGTAAGTGATTTTTCAGAGCTACCGTGGTGTACAAACTATAAGGGGGTTGATCTGCGATTTTTCTTACTACCATAGCTTAATTTTAATTAATCAATCGCAGGTCGGCTTCCTTATCGTTTCAATATTTTCGACTGGCACCTTGCATTACATTAGCTTGGACTGGTGACTGTACACTGGCTACACCTACGGCTTGAAAATATTTTGTAAACTTTAGTTGCAACCTAATGAATGTAGTTTGATACTCATCGGATTCACTTGACTCTTTTTCGAATTCGGATGGCTCCTTTGTATCATCATCTAAAAGACGTTCTAAAATATGTTTGTCTAACGTCAATAGTTCGTTGACCTTTCTTTCTAACATCGTAATTTGTGCTTCTAAATATTCTATGTCTGGAACTTCTGTTTCCATTGCAGCTTCTATTTGAATATACAACTTCGTAAAAGAACTTCTAAGAGCTGTTCTGGCTTTTTTATCTTTCTCCATGACTTTTTGTTCACTTTTCCTAACCTCTTTATGTCAACCACGACCTACGGTCCTGTCACGGTCGCCAATTATGTTGAAACACAACACAAAATGATTATTCTAATAAATGATCGTGGTTTGGTTAATGAATATGAACAAACACTTTAATTAAACGGATTTATTATCCCTTCTTAAACATGCGTCATTCATTAAAAGTGTCATTATTATTCTGTCAAAACATTGCTTAGTAACTAACTTTTCGCGGCAACTCTACTAACTTCAAAATTAACTTATTACTAATAATTATAATTTAACAATATGTTTATCAAGACTTTTTGAATCTTAAATGAGCTACTCAACTACTTCCTAAAATATTTCTGATGCGTTTTGAGCCACCCTGTATTACATAAGTCAGGAAGGTGATGCTTTACGAGGTTGTGTAAAGGCCGAGTACTTCAGCCTTCCGTGAGGTAAGGACACCTTTTTGACGTGTGTTGTATACCTTTTTTTTCTGAAATCGCATGATTTAATTTAAAAGACGATTTTTGTAATTTAAGTTATGCCAGGCACGATAGCTCAGTGGTTTACATTCTGATTACTGGTCTAAGGGTAGCAAGTTCGATCCATTATCCCGGTGATGTTTTTAGAAATAAAAAAATGCCGATGAAAACCTCTGCAAAAAGCCATAATTCGGAAGTGATGTGCGTGGGGGCCGTGTTACTATGATGTGTAGCATATAAAAGCTCCCTTGCTAGGGTTGGAATTTCTTAAACTCATATGCATAGTCGTTCGCGAGCGGCTCGCCGGCGACTGTACGTCTATGTCAAATTCGAGGTTATCAGGTTAGGTTTTCCGTCAGTTTTGACACAGGCTGATACAAAATCTAACCTGCTAACCTCGAATTTGACATAGACGTACAGTCGCCGGCGAGCCGCTCGCGAACGACATAGACGTACAGTGCCGTCAACATACTATTTATAACGAAACTCCGGCGAGCCGCTGGCGAACAACTATGCATATGAGTTTTAAGTCTCGGCAAAATTTTAAGTAGGACTTTGATCATTATAACACAGCAGTCGGAAGGTACCTGGTACATTGCCTGCCTAGACCTTGTCCATAAAATTCAAACAAATTTTAGTATTTAATGGTATGAGGCCAATATTGAGCATATAACGGACGAGAATACATTCTGTGGCCGAGGCTAATAAATTATCTAAGTCAGGTATATGTAATATCGGCCATATGTTATAACAGTTTTTGTAATATCTACTAAAAGTGGGCAATTTTAAGTACTAGTAACTTGAGTCCCGCACGTAATTTGGTAGTGTAGCAACGGTTATAACGGCCGTGGCTGTTAAATTTTAATGGCCGTGTCGATCAAGCAGACTGTACTGATATAGTACAATAACATGCTGGTATTACAAAAAAATTATAATGGCTAATATTGGCAATATAAATAAAATCAAATCAAACAAGTCCTGTTTCTGTGGTTTCCATGGTGAATAGTCACATTAAGGCTATTCTATAGCAGCAGGCTTCAAGCGCTTAAAATACTGATGTTTAGAACGTTCTTGTAGCTTCGAGTTTACTTTTGAAGCGATGAGCGACACATCAAATAATTCAAAATGTATATTTATAGTGCGCCTTGGAGCCAGTCTCTTTTTAAATTGTATATTTTTTGTAAAACAACAAAACGTGATAAACTTTGCATCACTTTTTCTCGTTTGCTATACATTATTTTCGAACAAATTTGGCGCCAACAAATAGTGGAAGTGAAACTACAGTGCGCCCTGTGACTACTTTTTCTACAAGTATTATCTATTTCTGTTTATTTTAACTGAAAGAAAATAAAAACCATCACAATTACTGTCAGGTATGCAACTTATTAAACAGCAACCGTTAACAGCAAAGAATTATTATCGCCTTAGCATTAGACTTTGGCATAATTCTATTTATGAGGATCACCACAAGTACCTGCCAAGACAGCAGAAACCAGAAAATGATTCGCAACACTTGGATTAGAAAGTTGCACATTAGGGACGCTCTAATGATGATACCTACAATTCTCAACTTATCAAAAGTCTTATTTAGACAATTCATAATTTCAACGGTTTAGGTTTCTAAAACAGTTTTATTTCGCGTTTACGATTCGATTTTAGTTGATAAAATTTAGTTGGCCATCAAAATTCTTGGAAATTTGACATGAGTTGATCAAATAAAAGTAGCCGGACATTAATATGAATTAATTTTAATACGTAAATCATTAATTGTGGACATCCCAATATTTTAATTGTAGCATTAACATTGCCATTACACAGAAACTATTAACAGATGTTATTGTTAATAAATATTCTCAATATCACTAACTATTGTCAATATCTCTTCCTAAATCGGTCAATATTCATTGTGAATATACTTCTTTTGATTGTATTTTACATGATTCATTCTCAGAAAAAGGGTATGTAACGTATTGGAGAAGTGGTTTTCCAACTTTGTATGATCAAAATCTGTTTTTTTACTTCCTTTTACGATAAAGGAAGTATTGGATTCACCCCAAAAATTCGAAATTGAGTTTTCAACAGATCTTCACGTTTTAAAGTCCCCTGAACCCAAAAAACATATTTTTTTTCATTGGTCTGTCTGTCTGTCTGTCTGTGTGTGTCTGTGAACAGAATATCTCAAAAACGAAAAGAGGTATGGCGTTGAAACTTCATATATAAGTTTTGTGTACTATGTAGATGAGACAGCAAGCTTTTGAAGAAAATCGCATAACCGGAAGTAGGTGTTTATTCTTGTAATTTTTCAGTTTTTTTCGATTTTTTCAAAAACGGCTCTAACGATTTTTTTTAAACTTTACATTTGTCTTACATTTTTAATGTGTATTGATGTGAGATAGGTGATTTTCCAGTTGAATACTTCTAAAGTGGGTTTCTTTTGTTTTTTTTATTAACTCCTATTTTAAATAAAACACCCGGTATATTATTACATTTTTGAATTCACCTTAAAATTCTAGAGAAAATTTGTCTCTTCAACTAACACTCGATTTTGTACCGTTTTTGTAGAATTTGTAATTTTTGAAAATTTTTAACAAATGGTTAAAAATTAAAAATGAAATTTTTGACTAATTATAAGATCACTGTAAAAGGAAGTTGTGTGAGTGTATCACACCAGATTTTTAGAAATGAAGCACCCCCTTGCATCCTGGAACCTCTTTTGTTTCCTAAATGGCTCCCTCTAATGCGTACTATGCGAACTATGTATAAACATAAGATAACATAACCAAGATTTAACAAAAACACATAAACTTGAGCCACGTTACGAGTGCGAGCTATGTAAACAAAGATTCTGACAGTTCTCAATAAGTCTTAAATCAGTTTCACATGGTGCGCATTTTACGTAAACGTCCGTTGTATGTTGCTGTAAAAAAAATTACCGCACAACAAAACAACGCTCATTCCTCCTATAGTGTAAAAGCGTGCATAATCGGTGGTCAACTTTCGAAACGGCCAATCACAGAACGTCTTTCTATCACGTGATTTTCAGTGTTTGTTTACTTGGCTGGTCTTCCTAACTTGGCTGAAGTTTACATATGTATAATATGGAAAATAATCAACAACACTGCTTCATAATAATTTAAACATGTGATACTGAAATTCCATTACAAGGACTATAAGTAATCTTTACTTTAGTGTTAGTGTTACTTAGGCGAGTGATGTTTTATGACCCCCAGCAATTGTTTCCCATATTCATGTGACAATTATTTATATGCTTACTTCAAGGTTGTGATGTAAATCTGCAGATTTAGACAAGACACCTCGTCGCTATCGAGTTAGATTCTCATCTTGGGAGTTTTGCTGTGGTTCTGAAAGAAGAGATTATTCATTTTACAAATGCTTTTAATCAGTTACTTACTGAAATGTTAACAATACACACTATACATACCCAAAAAGGTTGAAAACACAAGCAGTTGTTATCTAGGGTTTGAAAATTGTGGCGAATCTATCACATGCCTGTAGTGCATTCGATTCAGAAGTATATTACAGATTACAGAAGCATCACCAAAGTAATAGCAGAGGTTAACATATGTAGGTTATGATCCAGGGGATAAGTTTTTTAAATTATTATTGAATCAATTTTCTTTACCAATGCATCATCTGACTAACGACTGGGGTAGGATTTGGGCTCCTGGGGTCAAGATAGGGAATACATATGAACTACCGATTCGAGAGCTAGTAACATAAGAGGGAGGCTACACAATTCAGAACCGCTCGAGGAGCTTCAACTTAAAGTAAACTACACCAATAAATTAACAATTGCAAGTCGAATTGTAGTATTAGCAGAGACAAATATTTTGCGCAAATATACAACAATACCAAGAATATGCACAAAGCTTAAAATGCGTAATTTAGGTGTCATACAATGTCATTACACCCTAGAAATAAAAACTGTTATTGTTAATATGTGTAATAACAACGCTTTTTGTATATTCATTTTTATTGTATTAAAATAATTATTATTATAAACAATAAATTAATTAAATCATTTAAAAAATCAATTTTATTTTTCTCTTAGATTTTTTTTATAGATCAAGGAAGAAGAACTAACACGTTTTCCAAGCGGGCAAACAGAAAAACGACGGCGGGCGCCGTCGGCGTCTAATTTTGCTCGAATTTACTAGTACGGTTTGGGATACTGGGGTCAGCTCGTATTTTTGCAATAAATTAAGATAGCACCTTGAAATTTTGCACAAGCTATCTGGGGGCGGTCCTCTAACAAACGAGTCCGGTTTCGAAGCCCTACGCCGCTCCCAAGGAGCGGCGTCGCGGAGCTAAAATCAGATTTTTTTCCTCGAGAAATGTTTTCACGAAATTACATATCTAGGTCAAGGATAACATACTAAGACGTTTCCTAAGCGGGCAGGCCCAAAAACGACGACAGGCGCCGTCGGCGTCCAATTCTCCTCGAATTTAGTAGTGCGATTTGGGATACTGGGGTCAGCTCGTATTTTTGCAATAAATTAAGATAGCACCTTGAAATTTTGCACAAGCTATCTGGGGGCGGTCCTCTAACAAACGAGTCCGGTTTCGAAGCCCTACGCCGCTCCCAAGGGGCGGCGTCGCGGCGCTAAAATCGGATTTTTTTCCTCGAGAAATTTTTTCACGAAATTACATATCTAGGTCAAGGATAACATACTAAGATGTTTCCCAAGCGGAAAGGCCTATAAACGACGGCGGGCGCCGTCGGCGTCCAATTCTGCTTGATTTTACTAGTACGGTTTGGGATACTGGGGTCAGCTCGTATTTTTGCAATAAATTAAGATAGCACCTTGAACTTTTGCACAAGCTATCTGGGGGCGGTCCTCTAACAAACGAGTCCGGTTTCGAAGCCCTACGCCGCTCCCAAGGAGCGGCGTCGCGGCGCTAAAATCGGATTTTTTTCCTGGAGAAATTTTTTTACGAAATTACATATCTAGGTCAAGGATAACATACTAAGATGTTTCCCAAGCGGAAAGGCCTAAAAACGACGGCGGGCGCCGTCGGCGTCCAATTCTGCTTGATTTTACTAGTACGGTTTGGGATACTGGGGTCAGCTCGTATTTTTGCAATAAATTAAGATAGCACCTTGAAATTTTGCACAAGCTATCTGGGGGCGGTCCTCTAACAAACGAGTCCGGTTTCGAAGCCCTACGCCGCTCCTTGGGAGCGGCGTCGCGGCGCTAAGATCGGATTTTTTTCCTCGAGAAATTTTTTCACGAAATTACATATCTAGGTCAAGGATAACACACTAAGATGTTTCCCAAGCGGAAAGGCCTAAAAACGACGGCGGGTGCCGTCGGCGTCCAATTCTGCTTGATTTTACTAGTACGGTTTGGGATACTGGGGTCAGCTCGTATTTTTGCAATAAATTAAGATAGCACCTTGAAATTTTGCACAAGCTATCTGGGGGCGGTCCTCTAAGAAACGAGTCCGGTTTCGAAGCCCTACGCCGCTCCCAAGGAGCGGCGTCGCGGCGCTAAGATCGGATTTTTTTCCTCGAGAAATTTTTTCACGAAATTACATATCTAGGTCAAGGATAACACACTAAGATGTTTCCCAAGCGGAAAGGCCTAAAAACGACGGCGGGTGCCGTCGGCGTCCAATTCTGCTTGATTTTACTAGTACGGTTTGGGATACTGGGGTCAGCTCGTATTTTTGCAATAAATTAAGATAGCACCTTGAAATTTTGCACAAGCTATCTGGGGGCGGTCCTCTAAGAAACGAGTCCGGTTTCGAAGCCCTACGCCGCTCCCAAGGAGCGGCGTCGCGGCGCTAAGATCGGATTTTTCTCCTCGAGAAATTTTTTCACGAAATTACATATCTAGGTCAAGGATAACATACTAAGATGTTTCCCAAGCGGAAAGGCCTAAAAACGACGGCGGGCGCCGTCGGCGTCCAATTCTGCTTGATTTTACTAGTACGGTTTGGGATACTGGGGTCAGCTCGTATTTTTGCAATAAATTAAGATAGCACCTTGAAATTTTGCACAAGCTATCTGGGGGCGGTCCTCTAACAAACGAGTCCGGTTTCGAAGCCCTACGCCGCTCCCAAGGGGCGGCGTCGCGGCGCTAAAATCGGATTTTTTTCCTCGAGAAATTTTTTCACGAAATTACATATCTAGGTCAAGGATAACATACTAAGATGTTTCCCAAGCGGAAAGGCCTATAAACGACGGCGGGCGCCGTCGGCGTCCAATTCTGCTTGATTTTACTAGTACGGTTTGGGATACTGGGGTCAGCTCGTATTTTTGCAATAAATTAAGATAGCACCTTGAACTTTTGCACAAGCTATCTGGGGGCGGTCCTCTAACAAACGAGTCCGGTTTCGAAGCCCTACGCCGCTCCCAAGGAGCGGCGTCGCGGCGCTAAAATCGGATTTTTTTCCTCGAGAAATTTTTTTACGAAATTACATATCTAGGTCAAGGATAACATACTAAGATGTTTCCCAAGCGGAAAGGCCTAAAAACGACGGCGGGCGCCGTCGGCGTCCAATTCTGCTTGATTTTACTAGTACGGTTTGGGATACTGGGGTCAGCTCGTATTTTTGCAATAAATTAAGATAGCACCTTGAAATTTTGCACAAGCTATCTGGGGGCGGTCCTCTAACAAACGAGTCCGGTTTCGAAGCCCTACGCCGCTCCTTGGGAGCGGCGTCGCGGCGCTAAGATCGGATTTTTTTCCTCGAGAAATTTTTTCACGAAATTACATATCTAGGTCAAGGATAACACACTAAGATGTTTCCCAAGCGGAAAGGCCTAAAAACGACGGCGGGTGCCGTCGGCGTCCAATTCTGCTTGATTTTACTAGTACGGTTTGGGATACTGGGGTCAGCTCGTATTTTTGCAATAAATTAAGATAGCACCTTGAAATTTTGCACAAGCTATCTGGGGGCGGTCCTCTAACAAACGAGTCCGGTTTCGAAGCCCTACGCCGCTCCCAAGGAGCGGCGTCGCGGCGCTAAGATCGGATTTTTTTCCTCGAGAAACTTTTTCACGAAATTACATATCTAGGTCAAGGATAACACACTAAGATGTTTCCCAAGCGGAAAGGCCTAAAAACGACGGCGGGTGCCGTCGGCGTCCAATTCTGCTTGATTTTACTAGTACGGTTTGGGATACTGGGGTCAGCTCGTATTTTTGCAATAAATTAAGATAGCACCTTGAAATTTTGCACAAGCTATCTGGGGGCGGTCCTCTAACAAACGAGTCCGGTTTCGAAGCCCTACGCCGCTCCCAAGGAGCGGCGTCGCGGCGCTAAGATCGGATTTTTTTCCTCGAGAAACTTTTTCACGAAATTACATATCTAGGTCAAGGATAACACACTAAGATGTTTCCCAAGCGGAAAGGCCTAAAAACGACGGCGGGTGCCGTCGGCGTCCAATTCTGCTTGATTTTACTAGTACGGTTTGGGATACTGGGGTCAGCTCGTATTTTTGCAATAAATTAAGATAGCACCTTGAAATTTTGCACAAGCTATCTGGGGGCGGTCCTCTAAGAAACGAGTCCGGTTTCGAAGCCCTACGCCGCTCCCAAGGAGCGGCGTCGCGGCGCTAAGATCGGATTTTTCTCCTCGAGAAATTTTTTCACGAAATTACATATCTAGGTCAAGGATAACATACTAAGATGTTTCCCAAGCAGAAAGGCCTAAAAACGACGGCGGGCGCCGTCGGCGTCCAATTCTGCTTGATTTTACTAGTACGGTTTGGGATACTGGGGTCAGCTCGTATTTTTGCAATAAATTAAGATAGCACCTTGAAATTTTGCACAAGCTATCTGGGGGCGGTCCTCTAACAAACGAGTCCGGTTTCGAAGCCCTACGCCGCTCCCAAGGAGCGGCGTCGCGGCGCTAAGATCGGATTTTTTTCCTCGAGAAATTTTTTCACGAAATTACATATCTAGGTCAAGGATAACACACTAAGATGTTTCCCAAGCGGAAAGGCCTAAAAACGACGGCAGGTGCCGTCGGCGTCCAATTCTGCTTGATTTTACTAGTACGGTTTGGGATACTGGGGTCAGCTCGTATTTTTGCAATAAATTAAGATAGCACCTTGAAATTTTGCACAAGCTATCTGGGGGCGGTCCTCTAACAAACGAGTCCGGTTTCGAAGCCCTACGCCGCTCCCAAGGAGCGGCGTCGCGGCGCTAAGATCGGATTTTTCTCCTCGAGAAATTTTTTCACGAAATTACATATCTAGGTCAAGGATAACATACTAAGATGTTTCCCAAGCGAAAAGGCCTAAAAACGACGGCGGGTGCCGTCGGCGTCCAATTCTGCTTGATTTTACTAGTACGGTTTGGGATACTGGGGTCAGCTCGTATTTTTGCAATAAATTAAGATAGCACCTTGAAATTTTGCACAAGCTATCTGGGGGCGGTCCTCTAACAAACGAGTCCGGTTTCGAAGCCCTACGCCGCTCCCAAGGAGCGGCGTCGCGGCGCTAAGATCGGATGTTTTTCCTCGAGAAATTTTTTCACGAAATTACATATCTAGGTCAAGGATAACACACTAAGATGTTTCCCAAGCGGAAAGGCCTAAAAACGACGGCGGGTGCCGTCGGCGTCCAATTCTGCTTGATTTTACTAGTACGGTTTGGGATACTGGGGTCAGCTCGTATTTTTGCAATAAATTAAGATAGCACCTTGAAATTTTGCACAAGCTATCTGGGGGCGGTCCTCTAACAAACGAGTCCGGTTTCGAAGCCCTACGCCGCTCCTTGGGAGCGGCGTCGCGGCGCTAAAATCGGATTTTTTTCCTCGAGAAATTTTTTCACGAAATTACATATCTAGGTCAAGGATAACACACTAAGATGTTTCCCAAGCGGAAAGGCCTAAAAACGACGGCGGGTGCCGTCGGCGTCCAATTCTGCTTGATTTTACTAGTACGGTTTGGGATACTGGGGTCAGCTCGTATTTTTGCAATAAATTAAGATAGCACCTTGAAATTTTGCACAAGCTATCTGGGGGCGGTCCTCTAACAAACGAGTCCGGTTTCGAAGCCCTACGCCGCTCCCAAGGAGCGGCGTCGCGGCGCTAAGATCGGATTTTTTTCCTCGAGAAATTTTTTCACGAAATTACATATCTAGGTCAAGGATAACACACTAAGATGTTTCCCAAGCGGAAAGGCCTAAAAACGACGGCGGGTGCCGTCGGCGTCCAATTCTGCTTGATTTTACTAGTACGGTTTGGGATACTGGGGTCAGCTCGTATTTTTGCAATAAATTAAGATAGCACCTTGAAATTTTGCACAAGCTATCTGGGGGCGGTCCTCTAACAAACGAGTCCGGTTTCGAAGCCCTACGCCGCTCCCAAGGAGCGGCGTCGCGGCGCTAAGATCGGATTTTTTTCCTCGAGAAACTTTTTCACGAAATTACATATCTAGGTCAAGGATAACACACTAAGATGTTTCCCAAGCGGAAAGGCCTAAAAACGACGGCGGGTGCCGTCGGCGTCCAATTCTGCTTGATTTTACTAGTACGGTTTGGGATACTGGGGTCAGCTCGTATTTTTGCAATAAATTAAGATAGCACCTTGAAATTTTGCACAAGCTATCTGGGGGCGGTCCTCTAACAAACGAGTCCGGTTTCGAAGCCCTACGCCGCTCCCAAGGAGCGGCGTCGCGGCGCTAAGATCGGATTTTTTTCCTCGAGAAATTTTTTCACGAAATTACATATCTAGGTCAAGGATAACATACTAAGATGTTTCCCAAGCGGAAAGGCCTAAAAACGACGGCGGGTGCCGTCGGCGTCCAATTCTGCTTGATTTTACTAGTACGGTTTGGGATACTGGGGTCAGCTCGTATTTTTGCAATAAATTAAGATAGCACCTTGAAATTTTGCACAAGCTATCTGGGGGCGGTCCTCTAACAAACGAGTCCGGTTTCGAAGCCCTACGCCGCTCCCAAGGAGCGGCGTCGCGGCGCTAAGATCGGATTTTTTTCCTCGAGAAACTTTTTCACGAAATTACATATCTAGGTCAAGGATAACACACTAAGATGTTTCCCAAGCGGAAAGGCCTAAAAACGACGGCGGGTGCCGTCGGCGTCCAATTCTGCTTGATTTTACTAGTACGGTTTGGGATACTGGGGTCAGCTCGTATTTTTGCAATAAATTAAGATAGCACCTTGAAATTTTGCACAAGCTATCTGGGGGCGGTCCTCTAAGAAACGAGTCCGGTTTCGAAGCCCTACGCCGCTCCCAAGGAGCGGCGTCGCGGCGCTAAGATCGGATTTTTCTCCTCGAGAAATTTTTTCACGAAATTACATATCTAGGTCAAGGATAACATACTAAGATGTTTCCCAAGCAGAAAGGCCTAAAAACGACGGCGGGCGCCGTCGGCGTCCAATTCTGCTTGATTTTACTAGTACGGTTTGGGATACTGGGGTCAGCTCGTATTTTTGCAATAAATTAAGATAGCACCTTGAAATTTTGCACAAGCTATCTGGGGGCGGTCCTCTAACAAACGAGTCCGGTTTCGAAGCCCTACGCCGCTCCCAAGGAGCGGCGTCGCGGCGCTAAGATCGGATTTTTTTCCTCGAGAAATTTTTTCACGAAATTACATATCTAGGTCAAGGATAACACACTAAGATGTTTCCCAAGCGGAAAGGCCTAAAAACGACGGCAGGTGCCGTCGGCGTCCAATTCTGCTTGATTTTACTAGTACGGTTTGGGATACTGGGGTCAGCTCGTATTTTTGCAATAAATTAAGATAGCACCTTGAAATTTTGCACAAGCTATCTGGGGGCGGTCCTCTAACAAACGAGTCCGGTTTCGAAGCCCTACGCCGCTCCCAAGGAGCGGCGTCGCGGCGCTAAGATCGGATTTTTCTCCTCGAGAAATTTTTTCACGAAATTACATATCTAGGTCAAGGATAACATACTAAGATGTTTCCCAAGCGAAAAGGCCTAAAAACGACGGCGGGTGCCGTCGGCGTCCAATTCTGCTTGATTTTACTAGTACGGTTTGGGATACTGGGGTCAGCTCGTATTTTTGCAATAAATTAAGATAGCACCTTGAAATTTTGCACAAGCTATCTGGGGGCGGTCCTCTAACAAACGAGTCCGGTTTCGAAGCCCTACGCCGCTCCCAAGGAGCGGCGTCGCGGCGCTAAGATCGGATGTTTTTCCTCGAGAAATTTTTTCACGAAATTACATATCTAGGTCAAGGATAACACACTAAGATGTTTCCCAAGCGGAAAGGCCTAAAAACGACGGCGGGTGCCGTCGGCGTCCAATTCTGCTTGATTTTACTAGTACGGTTTGGGATACTGGGGTCAGCTCGTATTTTTGCAATAAATTAAGATAGCACCTTGAAATTTTGCACAAGCTATCTGGGGGCGGTCCTCTAACAAACGAGTCCGGTTTCGAAGCCCTACGCCGCTCCTTGGGAGCGGCGTCGCGGCGCTAAAATCGGATTTTTTTCCTCGAGAAATTTTTTCACGAAATTACATATCTAGGTCAAGGATAACACACTAAGATGTTTCCCAAGCGGAAAGGCCTAAAAACGACGGCGGGTGCCGTCGGCGTCCAATTCTGCTTGATTTTACTAGTACGGTTTGGGATACTGGGGTCAGCTCGTATTTTTGCAATAAATTAAGATAGCACCTTGAAATTTTGCACAAGCTATCTGGGGGCGGTCCTCTAACAAACGAGTCGGTTTCGAAGCCCTACGCCGCTCCCAAGGAGCGGCGTCGCGGCGCTAAGATCGGATTTTTTTCCTCGAGAAATTTTTTCACGAAATTACATATCTAGGTCAAGGATAACACACTAAGATGTTTCCCAAGCGGAAAGGCCTAAAAACGACGGCGGGTGCCGTCGGCGTCCAATTCTGCTTGATTTTACTAGTACGGTTTGGGATACTGGGGTCAGCTCGTATTTTTGCAATAAATTAAGATAGCACCTTGAAATTTTGCACAAGCTATCTGGGGGCGGTCCTCTAACAAACGAGTCCGGTTTCGAAGCCCTACGCCGCTCCTTGGGAGCGGCGTCGCGGCGCTAAGATCGGATTTTTTTCCTCGAGAAATTTTTTCACGAAATTACATATCTAGGTCAAGGATAACACACTAAGATGTTTCCCAAGCGGAAAGGCCTAAAAACGACGGCGGGTGCCGTCGGCGTCCAATTCTGCTTGATTTTACTAGTACGGTTTGGGATACTGGGGTCAGCTCGTATTTTTGCAATAAATTAAGATAGCACCTTGAAATTTTGCACAAGCTATCTGGGGGCGGTCCTCTAACAAACGAGTCCGGTTTCGAAGCCCTACGCCGCTCCCAAGGAGCGGCGTCGCGGCGCTAAGATCGGATTTTTCTCCTCGAGAAATTTTTTCACGAAATTACATATCTAGGTCAAGGATAACATACTAAGATGTTTCCCAAGCGGAAAGGCCTAAAAACGACGGCGGGCGCCGTCGGCGTCCAATTCTGCTTGATTTTACTAGTACGGTTTGGGATACTGGGGTCAGCTCGTATTTTTGCAATAAATTAAGATAGCACCTTGAAATTTTGCACAAGCTATCTGGGGGCGGTCCTCTAACAAACGAGTCCGGTTTCGAAGCCCTACGCCGCTCCCAAGGAGCGGCGTCGCGGCGCTAAGATCGGATTTTTCTCCTCGAGAAATTTTTTCACGAAATTACATATCTAGGTCAAGGATAACATACTAAGATGTTTCCCAAGCGGAAAGGCCTATAAACGACGGCGGGCGCCGTCGGCGTCCAATTCTGCTTGATTTTACTAGTAGGTACGGTTTGGGATACTGGGGTCAGCTCGTATTTATGCAATAAATAAGGATAGCACCTTGAAATTTTGCACAAGCTATCTGGGGGCGGTCCTCTAACAAACGAGTCCGGTTTCGAAGCCCTACGCCGCTCCCAAGGGGCGGCGTCGCGGCGCTAAAATCGGATTTTTTTCCTCGAGAAATTTTTTCACGAAATTACATATCTAGGTCAAGGATAACATACTAAGGTGTTTCCCAAGCGGAAAGGCCTAAAAACGACGGCGGGCGCCGTCGGCGTCCAATTCTGCTTGATTTTACTAGTACGGTTTGGGATACTGGGGTCAGCTCGTATTTTTGCAATAAATTAAGATAGCACCTTGAAATTTTGCACAAGCTATCTGGGGCGGTCCTCTAACAAACGAGTCCGGTTTCGAAGCCCTACGCCGCTCCCAAGGAGCGGCGTCGCGGCGCTAAGATCGGATTTTTTTCCTCGAGAAATTTTTTCACGAAATTACATATCTAGGTCAAGGATAACACACTAAGGTGTTTCTCAAGCGGAAAGGCCTAAAAACGACGGCGGGTGCCGTCGGCGTCCAATTCTGCTTGATTTTACTAGTACGGTTTGGGATACTGGGGTCAGCTCGTATTTTTGCAATAAATTAAGATAGCACCTTGAAATTTTGCACAAGCTATCTGGGGGCGGTCCTCTAACAAACGAGTCCGGTTTCGAAGCCCTACGCCGCTCCCAAGGGGCGGCGTCGCGGCGCTAAAATCGGATTTTTTTCCTCGAGAAATTTTTTCACGAAATTACATATCTAGGTCAAGGATAACATACTAAGGTGTTTCCCAAGCGGAAAGGCCTAAAAACGACGGCGGGTGCCGTCGGCGTCCAATTCTGCTTGATTTTACTAGTACGGTTTGGGATACTGGGGTCAGCTCGTATTTATGCAATAAATTAAGATAGCACCTTGAAATTTTGCACAAGCTATCTGGGGGCGGTCCTCTAACAAACGAGTCCGGTTTCGAAGCCCTACGCCGCTCCCAAGGAGCGGCGTCGCGGCGCTAAGATCGGATTTTTTTCCTCGAGAAATTTTTTCACGAAATTACATATCTAGGTCAAGGATAACACACTAAGGTGTTTCCCAAGCGAAAAGGCCTAAAAACGACGGCGGGTGCCGTCGGCGTCCAATTCTGCTTGATTTTACTAGTACGGTTTGGGATACTGGGGGTCAGCTCGTATTTTTGCAATAAATTAAGATAGCACCTTGAACTTTTGCACAAGCTATCTGGGGGCGGTCCTCTAACAAACAAGTCCGGTTTCGAAGCCCTACGCCGCTCCCAAGGAGCGGCGTCGCGGCGCTAAAATCGGATTTTTTTCCTCGAGAAATTTTTTACGAAATTACATATCTAGGTCAAGGATAACATACTAAGATGTTTCCCAAGCGGAAAAGCCTAAAAACGACGGCGGGCGCCGTCGGCGTCCAATTCTGCTTGATTTTACTAGTACGGTTTGGGATACTGGGGTCAGCTCGTATTTTTGCAATAAATTAAGATAGCACCTTGAAATTTTGCACAAGCTATCTGGGGGCGGTCCTCTAACAAACGAGTCCGGTTTCGAAGCCCTACGCCGCTCCTTGGGAGCGGCGTCGCGGCGCTAAGATCGGATTTTTTTCCTCGAGAAATTTTTTCACGAAATTACATATCTAGGTCAAGGATAACACACTAAGATGTTTCCCAAGCGGAAAGGCCTAAAAACGACGGCGGGTGCCGTCGGCGTCCAATTCTGCTTGATTTTACTAGTACGGTTTGGGATACTGGGGTCAGCTCGTATTTTTGCAATAAATTAAGATAGCACCTTGAAATTTTGCACAAGCTATCTGGGGGCGGTCCTCTAACAAACGAGTCCGGTTTCGAAACCCTACGCCGCTCCCAAGGAGCGGCGTCGCGGCGCTAAGATCGGATTTTTTTCCTCGAGAAATTTTTCACGAAATTACATATCTAGGTCAAG